>JAFFZR010000017.1:0-23052 GCA_018397195.1 Lethrus apterus
CCTCCTTGATGTTTAAGTTGTGATTACCGAATTAATTCTTTACATAAGAACTTTTCTGAAAAAAATAACATTTTTTCTTCAAAAAATTAAAATTTTTGCTTAAAAGAAAAAATTTAAATGTGTCATTTATTCAAAAAAATTGTTATGTAAGGTACCAATTTTTTTACATCACCGTTTAAGTAGTAAGAAAAACAGAAGAAAAAAGTGGGGGTTGTCATTTAAAAAAAATTATGATGACGTCATTGTGCAAAAACAAATGACGTCATTCCAACAAAATTAACGTCAGAAGACGGCATTCAAAAACAAAAATTGACCTGCCCGAGCGATTTTCTTAAAAACATTATAGAACGATTTTATGAATTTTGTTCCAAACTTTATCACCACACTGTATATCAAAAATGGTAAGATAGGGCATGTTAATACAGTTTTGCTCAGAATTAGAAGCTCTATCTAAAAAATATTAAAAATGTATACCATTGCATTTAAAATATGAAAGTTGGTGTTGAGATCTTATATTTGGGACAGCCTGTATAAGTAGTAAATATTTTTAAAATAATGGTTAGCCCCTACTTACAAAACGTTCGTTGAGAAGTTACAAAAAAAAACCTAGATGGCTACAATCTACTTTGCCACACTAATGAGCAATCTGTATACACTGTGTTGCTTTAAATCTGGGATTTTACATGTAAAATTGAATTATTGCAAATATTATCTTCAGTGATTATTTTAGATCAACATCTTCAAGACAAAAGTTGTTCAGAATTAAAAGCTACGTGTAATGCACTAGTTAGTTAGTTTTGTTAAATATGCAGAGAATCTTCTTAAAATCAATAAATAATGTACAGCGAGATCGAGAAAAAAAAATTGGTCAAAGTAAGCCATGAACAAAAATAGCCATGTCTACTTAAACCACTATTTATTTCTTAATGTCAAATTGACGTTTGTCAAAAACGTTGTCCAAACAAATCAAAGCTTTTCTTTTAGAATCCCATTTTAGAAATGGAAATGAAACAGGAAACGGTGAATGGCCATATTCTTACGTTGCCTGTTATGAAAAATTCTAAAAGAAAAGCTTTGATTTGTAATCAATATGTCTCTTTGACAAGTAATATGATGGCTGTTGTTTTATAATTTATTTCTAGAAAGTCATGGCCAGACACTATTAAATCCATTAATTTAGGGTACATTATTTATTGATTTTAAGAAGATTTTCTTCATATTTGACAAAACTAAATTACATTACATGTAGCTTTTAATTCTGAACAACTTTTGTCTTGAAGATGTTGATCTAAAATGATCACGGGAGATAATATTTGCAATAATTCAATTTTACATGTAAAATCCCTATGTCCCAGATTTAAAGCAACACAGTAAGTCTATAGCTTACACTATTTTCAGTAAAATACTTAATTATATTTCAAGAATATTGGTACGAATGACGCATTCAGGAAACGAAACGAAAATATAGGAAGTGTGGATTCTGAGAAAAAGGCTAGAATAGACACATCAGAACAGTGGAAAAAGTGAACTGATGAGAATGCATGAAAGACGACGGAAAAGTGATAAATGCATTAAAACAAATGGCTATAAATGTAAATAATAGATCAATGTTTAAAGGTCAGTGACGATGATTTCTACTTACGTCTTCATTAATAATTTTATCATATGATGCTAAAGGATCGTAAGTTCTTTTTCCAATTTTTATATCCACGATGCACGGCTCCTTCAAATCTTTTGTGACATCATCCAAAACGATACATTTAACACGATTACCTCCTATATTTAATGTTTCAGTGCCGTAATACTGTGGCACGTAATTTTTCATTTCTTGTAATACTGGATCTTTCGATTTGTTCAATTCTTCGTATAATTGAATTTCTCTTTCGCCGTATAGAGGTATCGTTATAGGCTTTAAAACTTTTCCCGTATGCATTATCATACCTGAAACAATCTTAAAATTTTAAATCAAAATTGGAAAAATGTAAAATCCTTACCTAGTTGTTGCCCGGTATGCATGTGTCCAGCAACTTGATTATTAAAAAGTTCCATGTTTGGTGGTAGTAGTATTTGTTTTGGGGGTTCATTTTTGCTTTGTTTTTTATTTTGTTGATTGTGCCAAGACTTCATAATTGTTTCGCCGTCCAAACGCAGATTTAAACGATTCGGTCGCAAATTTTCAATCTCGCTCTTTCCCATTTCGATGAATTTATGTAGATAACGTTATCTTAATACCTTAAACACAGACAAATGATATATAAGACGATATTATTTTATTTTAGAATGTCGTGCCAATTAGTGATGTATTTGCATGGCTCAATAATTTATCAACTGTGTAAGCCCATTTGATTAATGGATTGAAATTAAATCTGGTAACAATGTTTTCGATATTTTTAGAAAGTGATAAGAGATAATTTGAAAAAAAAATGTTAATTTATACACGCCGCGCGATTTTTCTTAACTATTAATTAAAATCAAGCATTGGAAAATTTTAATTTTGTTTGAGCGATCAATAAGTTGTGTTTACTAGGAATAACAACAAAAATAATTGTGTATTGAAAAATAATATAATTTAAACAATAGCGCAAGGCATACGTAAATCGTTATTTATAAAATATGAGATAAGGTTTGTTACACAGTAAAATGTAAATACTTGCAGTTTAAGTATCAAATTAAAGTAACGTTCAAGGATATATTACATTATCTACAGGTGTTTCTTAAAATGATATACATATATACATTGCTTCTTAACCATAATACTCTTTTACCCATGACCTACTGCACATGTTTTTTTGACGAAACTGTACATCATACGGTATCAAAAGATGTAATCTTTTAATATTCTAAATTGATTTTGTTTCGGTTTTCCATTGTTTAAGATTTTTTTTGTAACTACACAACAAATGAACGATATAACTGCTTCGTTAAACGTTTTGCTATGATTTTTTTTTTTTTTTGAGAGGTTACAAAAGTTGGACATTTTAACGTTTAAAAGAGGGACAGGTGGCAACCCTAGTAATACAACTGATAACGACAACATTTATCATGGCCAACTATGATTACTTTTAACTTTTCGTAAATTGAGCATAAGGTAATGTGTGACATGGTTGTATTGAGAAAAAGCTATCGTATGAGCTGAATACCAAAAATGGCGTCCATCTAAACTTGATGATGATTCTGCGAATACGAAACGTTGCACAAATTTAAGTTAATATGCACAACAAAAAGTTGTTACAAGGAAAGTTTTACAAAATTTATAAATAAAGAAAATGCGGTTAAAAACGAAAATCATTTTTCCAGTTATTTCCAAATATGGCAAAAACAAATGAAAATAGGTAAAATTTACGAATTCTTAGTGAGCAACAAATTACGCAACTTTGCCACAATTTAACCGACTTTGTGCCTTTTAAGCTAAGCGGAATACCAGTGGTGAGCCTCGTAAAATGGACTCCTGTATAAGATGTTTATTTTTTACTTTCTTACAAAATGTTGAAAAAGTAGACTCCAGTTTTGGCGACATTTATCCAGTCTCCAGTTTTACTAGTAATTTCATCAGGAATATCAATGCTTTACTTATTATTCTTTAATATTAAAACTTAAAATCGGTTTGTTAATTATTCTGTAACATTCTCTTTGTAAATATCGGAACCGTCCACAATCTTCGTACGGAGTTAAGTTAGCAACGCGTCATTTAGGGCGGCCAATGTCTGTCTTCTTCATCTGTCAAGTTGAATTAATTTACATTTTAAAAGTTAAATAATAGTTTGAAAGTGTTTGAAAGAAACTAGGAGTTCAAGCATCACAAACAGTAAAAGAAGAAATAATAGTTTGGAAGTTTGTTTGGCATTAACTAATGTAAATTGTTTTTGTAAATGGTATTTTGGGCAGTGAAAATTCAAACATAAAATTTAAAATAAAATGAGGTTATGTTCAAGTTAAAAATATTTTGATTCTTAGAAATGATTAATTTGTTATTGATATTCATTAGCATAAAAAACACTGATGAATAATAAAAATCATAGTTTTAAGTGTGAAAATAGCCACAGACATTTGATTATTATATAAGTTATAGGTCAGTGATGGCGAACCTTTTTGAGAAGTGGGTCAAATTTTATTCATTATTTTTTTAATGGGTGGGTCATTTAAAAAGCCTTCATGGGTCAGTGTCTGACCCGCAGGTCATAGGTTCGCCACCACTGTTATAGGTAGTTAGCTCGAATTGGGGGAGGGGGGAGGCAATTCTGATTGATCAATTAATTAATAAATTCACTAATCAGAATTAACATAAAAAATAATATAAAAATATAAATAATTATAAAATTAACATATTAGTAAAAGTTAAGGGGGAGGGGTGCTTAAATCAATTAAAAAATATATAAAATATAATTAAAGGTATAAATTTAGAAATGATGGCCTAATTTATTTTTTAATCTTGAATTTTCGTTCGACACCAATTTTAAATTAGTCTCATCGAATACAGTGGCTTTCATATGAAACTTTTTTTCGTATCTTTTATACTTACGAAGATATTTGACATACAAGAAAATTACAGTTTTTAGTTTTTTTAAAATAACTTCTGACGGGTTCGACATTTTGAACTTTTTCAAACAGATTTTTAATCAGCATCTAAAACTGCAAAACATTGCCCATTTAACTAAATCTCCATCTTGAATGATAAGAAAGTTACTCATGCAATCCCACTCGATCTGGGACACACTGTATATATTTTTCAGTTCCCAGTTGAATAAATAAAATATTGTGACCGTTTTTTTTTGGGCAATCCTCCAGGCGAGTAGTTGTCAAATGTCGGCAACAAGTGAACCATCATCCATTATTTCTTATGGCGCCATATTAGATTTGTAGATGTTCTAATCTAAACGATCAATATATCCTTGGAATAAAACAACTGTCAATTTGATGTAACGCTTATGTTTTTCAGCTTTTAGCCAATTAAACTTTAATACGCAATAAAAGTATTACAACACAAAAATAAATCGTTTTTTAAATTCCTATGGTAACCATCATTAATAAAACCGAAAAACCGAAGAATTTGAGAGACAATGTTTACTATTATTATTACGTTTCTATTACACTTGTTACAGACGAGATTTCTAATAATCCTTATCAACTATCAATATGACAGGTATCTACGAGGGTTTCATGAAATTGCGTCGACCACGTGACGACTGCATTTTGATAAAAACCACCAAAGGTCAAGTACTCAATTTAATAAATATCTATATATTAGAGTATAAAATTGTTTAAAAATGCAATATTTTTCTTTAAATTAAAAAAATGTATATTTATAGTATTGCATTTAATTTTTGTTTCCAAATATTTAAAAATTGAAAATTGAAAACTGCAGACTATTTAGAATCATTATGGCAGAGATTGCCCTTTTCATTTTTTTTTTAATTTAAATATTTTTCAAAAATTCGCAAGTCTATTAATTTAAAAAAATTAAATTTTCATTTAGTCAATAAAAAGAGAAATTATTCGTCCCTGACACACCAAAACCTTCGCACATTTTTTTCGCATAAACATGTTCAAATACTGACATATAAAATACCATGGAAATCTCTTAATTGAAATTATCATTTGGACCATAAATGCAGGATTGGCCGAAGGCACCACTAGAATCACGACACATTTACAGGGCCGAAATTTCACCCAATTAAAAATGTAATTTACACATTTTCCAAGGGCATTGTTTACCATTGATCCTTTGTCATTAACTCAAAATTACAATATTTAGTTAAAAAAAAAAAACAAATTAAAATGAATCTACAGGCTGTTCAAATAAGAATTGAAACTGCAACAATGAAAAAGAAAAAATAATGTTTTGATCGCTGACGGGTCAATTATATTTATTATTTATGGGATATTATTTATTGTTGGAGTCAACATGAATAAAATTACGTCAAACGTTGTTTACAAACATTCCAATTATGTTACATTACATTTTTCTTAATAAAAAATAATTTACGTCCAATTTAAAAGTAATAAAAATTTTCATTCATTAAACTACGCACGTCTAAAAAGTTCAAGTCTAACAGTTCAATTTTAGGGTATTTTTTTAAATTAATAACTGTAATAAATTATTATTTAATTGTTTCCATGTAAACTTATTTTTGATATTGAGGAGCAAATACGAGGGTTGATCAAAAAGTACAAATGGAGAACATTTGAATAAACAAAAATATTACAAATGGAGAAGATTTGAATAAACAAAAATATTACAAATTTCGACATAAATAATATAAACATGTTCCCCCTGGGTCATCTGCACTTCCTAAACCCCACCTGGCTATTTGGTGTTAAAGTCAAATTTGTAGGCTATTTTTTTAAATTAATAAATGTAATAAATTATTATTTAATTGTTTCCATGTAAACTTATTTTTGATATTGAGGAGCAAATACGAGGGTTGATCAAAAAGTACAAATGGAGAAGATTTGAATAAACAAAAATATTACAAATTTCGACATAAATAATATAAATATGTCCCCCCTGGTTCATCTGCACTTCCTAAACCCCACCTGGCTATTTGGTGTCCGTCCTTTTCTTTTGATGTTGTTTCTAGTCTATTCTGCTACTATTTCTGAGTAAAGTTTGTAAGTCGTGTCCATCAATGGAATGCCCTTTTCTAATCAGATTTTATCGTCCTTTTTCCATACTGGTACAGGTACCAGCACTTTCCGATTCTTTACACTTCCTTTCCGGACTTAACTAAGCCCTATGATAATTGCTTTTTACAGCCTGTATTCGCATATATTCGCCCTTTATTATCTACCGATCTAGCCCATCCTCTCCTGCAGTTTTTTACTTTTTCATTTTTCCGATTCCTTCATTAACTCCCCCAATCTAACCTTGCATTCGTTCTCTATTTGAGCTCTTTCTGAGTTTGTTCTTTATCATTCATTTAACTTTTCCATGTCTTCATATCTACCGAGTTGTCGATTCTACCCTTTTTCCTTTTAAAAGTTCCCATATTTCTATTTTCTTTTTCCCACTTTTCAAACTTCTCCACTTCCCTTTTTTCCCTTTCCTTCTTTTCGCAGATTTTCATACTTTATCCACGTTTTCTAAATTATTTTACTGTTACTAATTTTCTTACTTTTTACGAATTTTTATTTTAAATTGCTATGTAGAAAATCTTATTTTGCAAGAACAAATTTACAAATCCGATCCTGTTCTCAAAACGCAATCATAAAATTTATCGATATTTATATAGTGATTCATATTCTATTACTCTGACTTTTACTTAGTTTTGAGTCACACACAATTCGAAATTTCAAGTTAAATGTAACATTTTCGCAGAATCGGTAACGCGTGATTAAATTAAACTGAAAAAATGTTTATTGCTACTTTATTTTATGTTTCCAGTCGAGAGGATAATAAATACCGCGCATAAATAAGCAATAAAAAATGCAAATGTAACATTTAATAAATTGCACGAGTCGTAAATTATATTAAAATATACGACATATAATTATTGTAAAATGTAAAACGTAAAATAAAAATGTTGAAAAATATTTCTGAATATTGAAACGAGTTTGGGCTTTATTGGATGAAATAATAATATTTATACTATTGAATTTTTTTGGATACAAAGACGTAAAATGTCAGAAATTACACATTTCGTCGTAAACTTACAAATAAGGTGTTAATAAAGGATTTTACTTACTAATTTACGTATATCAACGTGGAAATTCGGAAAATAATCAGAACTTGAAGATTAAACGAACCTAACCTCAATTCAGCCACTCTACCGATTGCACGTCTTCAATAAAATGATGCGATAAATGAACGCATGCGTAAGAAATTCTCTGTAAATACCCAAAAGAGAAATTCTCACCATTTTATTTTAATTAAGAATCGTCTCTCTAAAATCAAATTTAACAACAATAAAATCATTTTTTTAAGTTTTAAACTATTGTAGATTTGCAAAATATTTGGCGGGAAATTTGTTAAATTAACTGCGCCATCTATTGTAGAGGCGTGGAACGGTTTTCTATAATTTATAGGTTGTGCTTTGTTTAAAATTATATTTCAATTTTTGTAACCATAAATTATATTAAACATTGAAACTCATAAATATTGGAAGTATTTGTTAATTGCAAAAGACAAAAAATCAAAAATATCAACGAAGCGAATTATATAAATTTTGACGTGTAACATAACCTTACATTTTTCATACATCAAAATATAATATTCAAACACGAACATATAATAAAAAGCAAACTTTATAGCCGTTATTTAATTTCTTAGTGTAATTATTAAAATGTCTCATCATTTCACCACGGACGTTTTACAATTGATAAAAGAATTAGTCAGTAAAATTATAAAAGTTGAGGTATGTATATATACAAAATTTAAAAATTTATTACTTACAAACTCCTGCAGGAGGACACTGAATTATTTGACCACGTGCGAAACTACATCTTGACGAAATTAAATAATGCAGATTCGATGTACTTTATGAACAAAAAGCAAATCGACAGTAATATAGATGGCCTGTCGGAGAAGTTTATTTTCCATGGTTTTTTCACCCAAGCCAATGATCTCAAACGTTTATACGAAAGATACATTCCTAGCAGTACCTCGAAAGAAAATCTCCAAACAAAACTGAATGTTGTAAAGTTTCTTTTATGTTTGTCGGAGAGTCCCACAAATAACTTCAAAAATATCAGCACGTTCATACCAATCGAAGATGAAGAGGTGATTGATTGGCCAACTTATTTAAAAGAGGGCATCGAGAGATGGTCACCACCTGTGGACAGTGAAAGTTCGGTAAAAACCCAATTAATCTGAAAAACTCCGACTAATTCAAATTATTTAGAATTGGACAGATGATACCAGTTCCGATCATTCTTTTCAAATAAATGATGTAGATGGTGTTCATTTAGATCTCTGTAATCAAGTGAGTGAACGTGGGACGTATAGTTTGGAGAAAATTTCACCAATCATAGATGAGGGTGAACGAAAAAGAAACATTTGGAATGAAAGTATTGCCATTAAAGAAAAGTTACGTGAAACAGTTCAAAATAGTTGGTTTAATCAAAAACATGTCTATCATTTACCAGAAAGCAATGATGTTGATGCTAATGTTGCTATAAGATGGTAAGTTAGTTGATGTTATGTAAAGTATGTAAATTAGCATTGCAGACTTAATATGCCCATGGCTTCATTCATCCTTATTCCTTGCCTGTTTCTTATTCATCTCCTGTCTTGCTATGCCCTGTATTCGTTTTTTTCTCTGTTCTTTCAAGTTTTTCTTAAGCTTTATTCAGATTCTATACTATCCCGCCAATTGTCAATTGTGTCCTAATTTTGAAGTAATTGATAATAATAATAATTTTCAGGGATGATTTTTTAACGCACTGTACAGGTGGTTTGGTAAAATTAGAAAAATCTAACATAGTCTCTGAATATAAAATAATGAGGGAGATTATTTGGCAATTGTATGTACCTCATTCGAGTTTTTGTTACGAATTTGTCAGAGATAAACTGGTGCCTAAAGAAAATTCGACAATTTCCAGCGTGCGATTGGTAAATTCCATTTACTTGGAGTATATTTTCCACCGATTTTCTTTTATAGGAATCTTTTTCATCATTCATGTATGAATTTTTACCTTACATCGAGTTGTTGCAAGATTTTACAAATTTTCACGAATGTCTTGGTTATTCACTTGAAACAGATGTAAAACCTCCCGAGACTTACAGAAGTTACGATTATGCTTTGCAGAATATGATTAATCCCATGTACGACGAGTTTTTGAAATTGGAAGATGAAATTCGCGAGCAAGGTTTGTTTTAGCCAAAAAAACTTTGATTTATTCAGCGTTTAAATTGCAGAGTCTATGATGACTTTATTGGTTTTATCCAAATGTTTACGTGGTATATTCAAAAACGTTTTAATCATCAAAAATATCCATGATTATGTTATAATAGATTTTAAAATAAACACACCTTTAAAATGTTCTACAACTTTGTTGTCAAGGTTACATGCCGGATTGCTTTGTTGCATTTCAAAAACTGAACAGGATATTTACCTAACTTTGTATCTGGAAACTTTATTTAGATACATAGATATTATCAACTCTTGGTTGAATAAAGGTGTATTTTTAGATTGTGCAGAAGAGTTTGTAATTGTCGAGTAAGTGTTCCCAACCTATTTTTGCTCATTTTTAATTTGCCATTTTTTTTTCGTTTTTAACAGCAATAACCCAAAGGATCCTCACTTTTATCTTAACAATTCCTTTAGCAAGAGATGTGCACCTGCTAACGCTTCACTTAATATAAGGTTTGTTTTTTTTTTGCATTTTAGCGGATCATATTTTTGCTTTATAACAAGTTAACGAGTTAAATTTTATGTAAATTTAAAGCAACATTTCAGCAAAGTTGAAAAAGGTGATTCAGATTGGCAGATGGAATTTGTAGTACAGGAATTGGATGATTTTTGTGAAAATGACAGCGTACTGAAAATATTCACCATGGAAGTTTTCCAAATTGGGAAAAATCTTCATCTATTGCGATTACTTAGAAAATTACATTTAATTGATGATACGTCATCAAATGGTAGGTTTAAAGTTTTTGAAGTAAAATAAAAAACGCTTCTTTTTAGAATCTATATATGATGAACTTATTAGAAAAGTGTTAAATGAAATCGCCATCTATTTCCAAGATAATATTGTCGATAAATTTGATAATTATAATCTCGATTCAGACGTAATACAATCGCCTACTTACAAATTTCCAGTTTGTCCAGAATATTGTAAATATCCAACTGAGATGGATAGGTTGGAAAATTTAATAGATACAACGGACGGCTTCCTAATGAACGCGTTCGAATCATTTTATATTGAACGTCCAGTAAAAGAATCTCGTAAAGAGGATACATTATTTCAAAAGTTAGTTCATATTATATGGAATAATAACCTGGTATCTAATAATTGCATGTCATGTGCCCATCAAGTCCACAAACATCACACATCTTTTCTCCTTTTTCTGCTATTTCCTCCCTGCAGATAATTAGTATAAACAGGTAGTGCCTTGTTCCTGTTCTTTTTCTAAATCCTTATTGCTTTTCTCACCTCCAAGACCCTCATCTTGTATGTCATGTTAATCAGTAATATTCCCCTGTAGTTGTCAGTTTTCTTTGTTCCAAATCAGTATGATTATCCCATCCACTTTCCCCCTGACATTTCCATCCTCCTTCGAATTCCTCCTTCAACTCTCTATAACATTTATCCATTTGTCACTGTCAGTTCCATCATCCTTTCCCTTTCTTGTCTTCTAATTATTTATTTTTCTACCTCTTGCTTTTCTTTTCATGTCTTACTGCCAAATCTGACCACTATCCTTTCTCCCGCTAGCATTTGTATAATTTGTTAATTTTTATATTTAGGATTTCAAAATTAACTAAAAGCATTTTTCCGGCGAAAGAAATCATAGACGATGTTTTAACAAAGATTTTGAGGGATCGATACAGTAAACTTGGTTATTTGGTAAAAAATATTTTAATAAATGACTACAACATACACGAACATTTGCACATACTTAGACACTTGTTTTTGTTTGAAGATAATCTGGTTTTTCCACTTTATCAGAAATTATTCAAACAGGTTGGTTATATTGTATTTCAAATTTTGTAATTTAATCGTACCGTTTTAGTTTGAAATGAAGCATAACTGGGGAAATGAAGTGTGGCTAACGGGGCATTTACATGATATACTTATGGATTCCTATCCGAAATTACATGAAAAATGCTCGATTAAAGTGCAGCAATATTGGGAAGAATGCTCGGACCCACTTCACGTCTGTGAAATGATCAACATACAATATAGAATTAAATGGCCGATTAATATTTTAATTCGAAATGAACATATGAAAATGTACAATGACATTTTTGGTGTAATTTTGAAGATCAAATGGGCGCTACACGCCTTAAATCACCTTTATTTTACAGGTAGGCTGTTTATCTCGTCGATGAAAATTATTTGTACAAATAATTGTATTTCAGAAAAATTGAAACGAAACAAACAAAAGAAAATCGCAAAAAGACTTTTACGATTAAATGTGTTAAGATTTTGTCTAATTAACGAATTCACAATGTTGCAACATTATTTATTCAGTTTTGTTTTTAATAAAAGTTTGAGCAAGTTGCAATTCGACTTTGAGAAGGCTTACAATTTGGATTCTTTGATAGCTTGTCACGGAAAATTCATTAACAATGTGCATATTATTGTAACTACCATTGGTAACTGGGATGAGTTTATTCAAGTAAGAATTTTTTATTTCAACTTGAATTTGTCCATGGTGATTTTTTTTTAGTTGTTGCTGGTGGTGAGTAAAGTGAAATTAATGTGGAACGATTTTAAACTTATCGAAGATATATATTTGAAGAAATATGACAACTGCTATAGAAACTTTCTCAAAAAACTGACGTCGTTTATGCACTCTCGCAATGTTAACATTGAATATTAATTTATACTTTATATAAATAAAATGTTAGATCAATTCTTGTTTTAAATCTTAAGCCGCGTCCACACCCAACGAACGAGCGCGAATGAGCACAAGTGAACGAACATTGTGCGTGAAGTGTAAACGGCACACGCGCACGAACGAACATGAATGAACAGCTTTGAATGCTTTCCGCCGATTGGTATTTCAAAAAAAAAGTGCTCGTTCTTGTTCAAACGTGTTTGAACGCATTTGGCTAGTGTGGACGGTACGACAATTCGGTTGCGTGAATTTGTTAGTGTTCAGTCTTGTCCGTAAACTACAACTTGCCTTTCTCCCAACTCATTTAACAGTGATGAAGCACTCAAAATAATTATTTTTCTTCGCGAAACGACGTCCATTTTCATAGCGCGACTGCATTCGATTTAACGGAACACTCACGAACTTTTGAATTCCGGTCGTTTATGTTCATTCGTGTGCATTCGCGTTCTTCGACGTGCGTTTGAATTTGTTAACGTTTGTTCTCGTGCGTTTGTGTTCACTTGTGCTCATTGACGCTTGTTCATTAGGTGTAGACGCGGCTTTAAACTAATAGGGCAACCCGACAAACAGTGGCGACGCACTTGCGGCGAACAACCGAAACATCCGGAGCAGGATACATTTTTAGGTTACACATTAATCAACATTTTTCTTTTGTGTTTAGAGCTTTTCTTGTACGTTTCGTGTTTTTGATAACGCTAATCCACGTATGGTAGGAATCATGAGAGCTGGCGCGTCAGGGTCATATTTGAATTGTATGAATCAAGTTTCAGAAATCGCATGTCTATTATCTATCATATGTTATATGCATTTGCTATATTGCATACTTCATATTTATCGATAATCTGTGTGACATAACCTAGAAAATAGGTTAGCACAATAGATCTGTTTGGTATCCTGAACTGGTGTAGAAAAGTGTACACTACAAAATGCAATCCGTGCACTTTTTCGAACTAAATTTTGTAAATCATTTAATAACGACATACGTTTTTGTTGTTCCACATAATTTACATAGCAGACATACGTTTCAGTTTTTATCTCTTTCATCAACATGCGAACCGAATGCGAGAAGGAAACTCATAGTGTCGAAAATTGTTGCATACAAATGGCCTTGACACGCCACCTCTCATAAATCCGACCATAACTGTTTATCCTGTTCCGATCCGCCATATTGGATGAGAAAAGCGCCCCCTACATTTCTCCTTTTTCCCCTATGAAAATTATATGCATTTTTCGTTTGCTCAAGAAATAAATTGCATTGATATTTTTGAAGTATGCATTCTATCTAATTGAAAGACTTGGGGAAATAAAAAAATATATATTTCAAAATTAATGTATTTATCGTGACTTACTCGGGTAGTACAATATTTATAATATCACAGATGTTATAGATCAGTTGAAATAGCTAACTACATTCTTTACATAATGTTTGAAAAGAACAAGTTAAATCTAAAAAAATATAAGAGAATAACAACTGTGTAGTAAATACGTTTACATTTAAAATATTACAAAGCCCCATAGGAATGATTTAAAATTTAGTACATAAACTAATTAATTAAAATAAATATGTTTTCACATAAACAGATTTTGTATATACCCATAAATAACATAAAATAAAATCTTCAAAAATATAACAAAACACACATCCCAAGCTATAAATAAAATCAAGATTTCGTCAGACCTCACTTTTTAAATATTTTATTTCCTTTGAATTACTAACTTGCGACTTTCGTTTTAAATGCAATTTTTTCATATATTTTTGTATAGAAACTATATCTTTAGGCGAATGAGCCAAACATAAATGAAGACTCTTTAGATGTCGCAATTTGTCGAGTATTTCCGGTTTTCTACGCGAATCGGCTTTGCGCCATTCCTTTAAAGTTCTATTTATCAAAGACAGGCTTTCGATCCTCACTGAAGAAATGCAAGAATTGTAGTCGTCATTCATCTTGAAATACGAATATTGTTTAATTGTGCTATTTTAAATTAATTTTTTACCTTTATGCATAGAGACCACATTGCATGAAGCTTCAAGCTTGGATTTAAATTCGATAATATAAACGTTATCAAATTTGGAAGTGTTACGGGAACACTTTTAGGAAACGCTCTACTTTCAGACTTTCTGTAATATGATAAAATTATTTTTTAAAATGATTTGCCCAAAATATACCTTGTCGTAGGAAAGTAAAGAATTGTAGGATAAGTGTCCATTGAAAATTCCCAAGGTAATGTGTTTAAATCTCCATCAATTCTAGCAAACTGAAGACTTGAAACCAACGTAAACATTTTGGCCACTTTTAAGAATTTATATGAAACACCAGGGCAAAAGGAACACTGTTTGGAATAATATAGAACAACTAAAGCCTAAAAATCAAATCTTACATAATATGAATGTTTTGATGTTTCTTTCGTACCTTGTTCATTTGCATTACGGTTGGTACAAACGACTCGGAATTTAGTTCCTTTATACAAATAGTTTTATTATTGCAGTCTTCATTTTCAGAATACACATGAGTATAATTGTATTTTTTAGAACTAGAATATAAGGCACGACTTAAGTTATTTTTCGTAAAATTATAAATAAATTCACGTAAGCTATTGTCGTTTACAGCCCCATTCAGTACATGATGAATCTCCATCTGAATAAACATAATTCATCTATAAACTTGTAAAACTAATGGTTCACTCCATATCAAGTGGTCAACACTGGTTGCCTTATACAAAGGCTTAAAAACTTATGTCTATAAACATATGCTAAATTCCAAGTGATAAAAGAGATATAGAACGCCAATGACTCGACCTGCACATTGACAGTTCAAAACCACTATGATTTGAATTTTATTCAGACTAGTTTGTGGTGGATAACTTTTTCTTTATATTAGTACACGCTTTTGTACCACCTGATATGGACTGACCCTAAATATTATTACCTTTTCATTTAAGATAACAGCTGCTGATCTATCCATCAAATTAAGAACATCTACACCCAAAGTTTCAGCAAAATGGTGGTATTTTAAACTATCCATCGCCACTAATGTTAAGCTTCTATTTGATTTACATGCGAAACCAGATATGTCGTAATACGAGGACTTAGAAATACCGTTAATTATCGATTCTGTAAATAACGGTGGATGATGTTTGACTGCTATTGAGGACATTTTACAATTGAGTTGTTTCCAAGTTTTTACGAGATTTTTTGGGGACTTTGGATCATTATTTCCTGGGAAAAAAAATAATTACTAACAATTTTGATTTATTTTATATTTACCTGTTAACATAGATGTTTTATAAACATTTTTATAATTCCCAACTGTGTGTTCTTGCTTAGATCGCATATTATCTTCATAAATTTGTGTATTCAACACTTCGTCATACATTTTCTTAGCTTTCTCTATGTTGTTAAGGATACCTCCTTCAAAAGCCAATTTACTTTCAACAGCTTGGATAAGGTCATAATTGTCACAGAAGTATTTTTTATCATTCGACGAAGTGCAAAATGAATTATTTAACCACATATTTGGATCATAAGTCACTGAATGCAATCTTTTTTGCTTGGCATTTTTAGGTGACTTTTCTTGTGACATTGAACAAGGTTGTTTGAAATTTACATAATTACCTATAAAACAGACAAAAACACATCAAATTTTAACACGTTTTGCATGATGTACTTATTCTATGGTTATGTATTCCTAAAGACAATAGGTACGTTGCCAAATTATTTGTATTATTTTTACAATAATAATATTCTAAACCAACTTCGTGCAACTAAAAATGCGATTTTTAGAAGGAATATTATTCATGTTTTTTACTTTTTACTAAATCGTAATAATCATTACTGTTCAGTAGAGGATTTCTTGGTGTAAATAAAATCAACGCAGGGCCTGGTTGAATATAATACGAAAGCTGTTGGCTTTTGCTTCCCGTCGGTGATACCCACATAGTTACTTGTTGGACATTTTTATAAATCCAATTCAATACAGAATCAGGTTTCCATTCATCCTCTGTATATAACTGTAACAATTTTTTTTACTTGATTTCATAATTTTAACATTGTAGCATGACAAATTAATCATAAATAGAATGCAAAATTGTCCAATATAATTTACTTGCCACAGTCTTATTCCAAGTATATATGCTAAGTTCTTTTTTGGAATTTTTATATTGAGTATTTACAGCAAATGCAATTTCTTGAAATGGATCTTTTTCTAAAAATCGTAAAGCTGTACTGTAAATAACAGCATAATCATTACTTCTGGGATGCGAGTTCATATTAGCTAATATGACTGCCTAAAAATGATAAAATATTTAATTGGTTACGTACTCGGTATAGTTGTTACATACATCATAACTTTGCCTTAAATAATGAACTTCTAAACCATTAACACGTTTAAGAGGCATCATCACACAATTTAAGAACTTCATCATATAAGTAACAGTCTTGGGTCCATTATATTGAATCCCTCTTCCATGTGTCGGGTAAGCTATCAAAACAGGCCAATTATAAACTTTACTATATTGATTACGACATTCGCTATCAGGCTGCCAACAATTTACAGCAGCAAAAGTTACCAACTTTCGCATATGTCTAGCAGTCAGTTCAAATTGCCATCTAACTTCTTGACTTTCAGCATCCCATGGCGCATAAAACATAACAAAAGCAATGTCCGATTGTCTTGCTTTTTCTATGGCCGCACTTATTTCACCCTTATACCAGTCTTTAACAACAGAGCCTTTTGGAAAAAAAGGATATGCAGTTGGAATCTTTGAAGATTTCGGAGAGCTACAAAATTTAAAAAATTAACATAATTGATAAACAAAAAAGGAACTTACTCATTAGTTAATGCAGCATATGTAAACGCAACGATAACCATTAGAATGATTTCTTTGCATATGTTCATCATAATGATGGTACTTTTTCTAATTGATCGTTTGGAATCAGAATTACTAGTTCGTTCGTTTCCACTTGTATGTGGCGTGACTGACATGGCATTGTTATCAAAGTCGTGGCGCTCCGTAGGCAGTAATATCGTTTGCCTCAATTCTGATTCTACAGCTGACATCACAATTCTTCAAAGGAACCATTTACAAACTTTACATTATCCTTAATTAGATATTTAGATCGGTTGTGGAAATTTCATATTTTTGAACAGTTCGATGAAGTAAAAGGCATATTTATACATTTATACCTAAACGAACATATTTTTCGACTTTTAACCTTAAATGTCAAAAAGTTAATGCCAACATGATCACAAACATAACCACTGGCCTAGCTGTAGATTTCTCATTGGTTAATTTGTATTTTTGTACCAACCTTTTAAACATGTAGTATTAAACTGTATATAAGTATTTCGAGCAAACAATCCGGAATGGTTTGGGATTTCATTGACAATTAGAACATTCAATTTCATTTGTGACTAACTTCAAGCAACTGAAATGCGCTCTATGACAGGCCAATACAATTCGAAACCGTTCGGGATCGTTTGGTCGAACAGACTGATCTAACTGTTGTATTTTCTTTATTTAAGAAAATGATTTATCTTTTAAAATCAGGGGTTCATTACACTTTTGCTTTTTTTAAATACAGTAGGCGTCAATTATTATAATCAGATTTGTAAATTAATTTTGGTTCTATTACATATCAAGAACGCTAGAACACAAAGAATATAGGAATAATAAGTAAACATAAGACCATATAGATGTTCTTGAAATAGCAGCGGAAAGAAATTGGAGGAAGGATAATCATTTCTCGGTATCTCGTCCGTACCAAACAAGCTTTCCTACAAACAGTTTCGAACGGTTGAGGATTTCATCGACTAATTAAAAGTATTCAATTTTATTTGTGACTAACTTCAAGCAATTGAAAGTTGCACTGTGATTGGCCGGAGAATTATTGTTTTTAATGAAATTATTTGTACAATACCATATTTGCATACTTATAATAAAAAAATCAATATAAAAGAACATTTATTTGCAATAGAAAAATCTAAAAAAATAAAAACTATTAAATATATGCTATTTTTGTGTACATTCACTTTCTATTTTCAGATCACGTAAATCTTCCTGCCCTGTTAGCTTTAAATTATTCTCGTTTGCTAAGTGTAGTAAGGCAACAAATGCAAGATGAGGACTTAGATCCTTTTGCATCACCTGTGGTAAAAGCAGAGGCAAACTATCGTACAATTTCTTAAATGATGTTTTCTCCACAGTTTGTTGCTTTGGAGTCGTCTATAAAAAAATGAATTTTGTTACATTAATATTAATGGGCTAAATGTATATTAATTTTGATTAATGAAATAAAACTTAAAATCTTTGTACATACTATAAATACTTACAATAGTGATATTGTCTTTAGTTAAAGTGTTCCACATGACAGTTTTTAATCTTTTCATGTTGATCTTTTTAGCTTGAAGTGCATATGGAATATATGATTGAATAACCTAAAATAAATGTAAATTTCAATAAAGTATACACATTATATGGACAATGGAAAGATCAAGGATAGTTGTAAGAAGGGAGAAGGAAAACAAACGACTGGTTAGGACAAACAACGAAACTCAACGATGTCGAAAAGGCTGTAATATTAAAGTGGAATTAGGCAGATCATGTTGCCAGAAAATGAGATAACAGATGGACCATGGACAGATGGAATAACTAGCAACGGTAAGAACAAAGAGAAGCAAAGAGTTGCAAGAAATCTGATAAACTTGGCAGAAAGATGAAATCATGCTCAGCAGTGGACAAGAATGGCTTGATTGACAATGATCATATACATTATACATTTACGTACAGTTTCTGGAGCTTCAATTAAGTTTTGTCGCATATCTAAATCTTTCTTATTATTGTCAACGTTATCAACTATATTTTCTTGAAGCGCTGCGTTTCTTTCACAACATTCAATTGCATTTTCCTGGTGGGTTTGTTCTTCATCATATGGATCATCATTATTTTCAAGTAACTGAAATTTAATTGTCATACAAAAATTATAATCAGAATTGAGTGTCTTACATACATTATTTTCAGAGCAATACTGTGAATCATTGGGATTATCGTAATTATATGGACTATGTTCATAATCGTCATTCATATTACCTTTATATTCCCTTTGAGGTACGATGGGTTTTGTAATTAAATAGTCTAGGATGTGTTTGTGTTCTTCTGTTAATATATGTCGTGGCAGCGTACACCTAGAAAGAATTTTAAAGTGTTTGTTAGGATGCAGCTCAAAATAATTATTTGATTACTAGTTACATAAAGATATACCTCGATTCTGAATACTTGAGTTTAATAGGCTTATACTTCTTTGTGAAGTCTATAGGTGGCAAGGGATCATCGAAGCTGATTTTCACAGGAACTGTTTTTTTCTTTTTTGTTTTTGGTTTCAATTGCGGCGCAATGACTCCGGTGAAACGAATTGCTAAAGACATCAATAATATTTTTCCTTTTACTTTATTTATTAGTGCAAGAAAATTTATTTTTATTTATGAAATAATCATCGTCTCACACCGAAATGTAGACAGGACTTTAGGAAAAAGTTAAAGAAATTAAATTTACCAGACTGTTGAAGAATTTTATGTTTCCAATGACTTGGACCCATCCAAATCTGTTTAGTCCAAATATCCAGTTGTTTATCTTGAATGGTACTATTACGAATAGTGTTTTTGTTCATATCAGGACAAAATGAGTGGATCATTTCAACTTGGCGATTTCCTGCGAGTGCATCAACTCCAACATCTTCTTCATCAGAAGAATGAACTCCATCATCTGGCACATGAAAGAAATTAAGTAAAAACCAAAACTTTCAGATAAAATATTACATACTTGCAAATATATCATGGATGGAACCATCTAGTTGTGCAATAGGGATTCCACTTTCGTCATAAACGAGTTCCTCATTTGCAGAATTTGGTTTATTTACTTCAACATTTTCAATTCTATCAGAAAGAAAATTTGTTAGATAAAATGATTTTAATAAAAATTTCAACAACTCATTTTTAAAATTACCAATTGAAGCTGAACTTAACTACGAATACATACATAGCTTCCTCTTGATCTGGATCCCATTCGTCAATTTGAAATCCCATAAATGAAGGGCAAATTTTAATATTACTAACATCTAATGCTTTAAATGGAAATTTGTCATTTTTCAGAATACCTTCGTAGGCATCTACATAGGATGGAATACCGTTACTTACTTTATTCCTAAAAATTCAATATCAATACGAACTCGATGTAAAGTTGTATATTTACATCAACATAAATTTAGAAATAGAGTGATCCATTGAAATTTTATTAGTAAAGAGATTATCGGTGCTGCTCGAATCTATATTTACATGCCCCGTAAAAAAAATCGACGCCAATTTTGGAATTTCTTCGCAACAAATTGCACTCTGATTGCTGACTGTGCGTGTTTTATTGGCTAATAAACGTTTTTGTTTCTTTTTCTTTTTTGGTGCTTCATTTCCCTCCACTTCTTTGTCTTGAGCATCTAATAAGAATAAAATTAAACACAGAGTTCATCATATTGTGATGTTCAACCTTTACCATCAGGTTTTGATTCCAATCTAGCTAGAGTGCTGGCAAGTTTCAATCCTTCACTATGCAGATCATCCACTCGACATGCATATACTTTAGAACAAATTTCTAGTGTCGTCGCCGCAATCAACATTGTATCTTTACCCATCACATCATTTGTCAATAATATCGCCAGATGATCAATTATGAATAAATTCCAAGCATTTTTGCAATTTATTTTCTAAAACATTTTAAACATTTAACATTTGAATTAATTCAGAATTATTTCTTACATTTTCATTGAACAACTTAAAACATAACTTGAAATGGTCTTTAACTTCTTCAACATCAAAATTTATGGTTGCGCTACGATTTGGAGATCCCTGAATGGACGTCTGCAAACGTTTTTGTACAGATGCAAGTGAACGACGGGTTCTCCTTTGTACTTCGTCATCTTCTATCTACAAATAAATAAAAAGTATTATTAGATATATTTTCCTTTAAACGTACGTGGTGTTTACAACACAACATTGTAAAATCTTTGTACAAATAAAAGTTTGTATGAAAACAATTGTCAATAAATTGACAAACAAAATAATGAGCTAAACTCAACAAAAACTTGTCGACACACATATACAATTTATTTTTCTTCTGCGTTACTTAAATATTAGAAGCAGATAGATGTGTTATTGCAAATTTGATTATTGAATCATCTAATCGGTAACTTACTATGGGAGTCACATCTGTATTGTTGATGGATGGTGACTGATGGTTTAATCTCCTGAGTGGAGACTTTATATGTTGTGGTGTGGACGAAATCATCATTTTAAATGTGTGGCTGCACAAACACTTATAATAATACTAAAATTTCATTCATATATTAAACTAATTGTGATGAATTGAATATGTTGTAAGTTATGCAAATAAAAACTTGGTAAATCACAAACCACTATACATTGAAAATTCACTAATATAAATTACTTTATCAGTTTTATCAAATACAAAAATTATAACCTATAGACAACAAACACACACAAATAACGAATATTTAAAATTTGAAATTTGTGACAATCATTGCTGCCAATGCAAAAGCATTACGTTGATAGGATCTCATCTAATCATATCTTATCAATTAATAATGATTTTGTATACATTGAATTGGATATTTGCGAAGCCATTTTATAATTACACAAATAAGTGTCTAAAAACTTTAAACGCCTACCAACTAATAAAATCACTAAAATGTGCAAACTTAATACATATTTAAATTATAATATGTGTTCAAATATTAACTACCACATGCAATTAGATTTAAAAATAATTCGTGAGGTTTATAACCCCTTTTCATGTGAACTTTCCAACTGTTCCAACAAACAGTTCCAAACGGTTCGGGATTTTAATTACCAATAAAAACGTTAAATTTTATTTGTGACTAACTTCAAGTAACTGAAATTCGGAATCTTTCTGAATAGTTCCGAATCGTTTGTTGTACCAGACTTCATATTCTACTATTCTACATATTCTATACTGCGGTTAATTACAGTATCCTTTTTTATTTGTGTTGTGTTGTATGTAGTATCCTTGTTTATATATGTTATAGTTACTCAATCGACACTAGTTCTGGGAATTTTGGGACAGAGGGCGCTGAGCTTCATTAATAAATTTTGAAGCGTAGGATTAATGATATAGGGTATTAGCCTTGTTTATATATAGTTTACCCTCTACATAAGCATATTCATTTACTAATATCCTATATCATTACTCCTACGCTTCAAAATTTATGAATGAAGCTCAACGCCCTCTGTCCCAAAATTCCCAGAATTAGTGTCGGTTGAATAACTGTAAGATATATAAACAAGGGTAGTACAGAGTGAGCAACTGGAAGTGACCACCACGTGACCACATACGTCACAAAAATAGTGTATTTTTTTGCTTTACTGCTACCCATACTGCTTATTGTATTTACGTTCTGTCATCTGTCATAAATACTGGAATGAAAACCTTTTTCCAAATTATTTCTGTATTAAATGTATTCTTTTAAA
>JAFFZR010000018.1:0-22667 GCA_018397195.1 Lethrus apterus
TATATTACGCTGATAGTTCGTATTTTACATTATTTATTTTACAGGGCTCTGAATGTTTAAGTAGAACTCGAGCAACTGGAGACAGATTGAAAGAAGCTAGTAATATTAATCGGTCAATTTCCGTACTTGGAAATGCTAAATCTGCTTTAGTAGATGGAAAAAGTACACACATTCCGTACAGAAACTCAAAATTGACACGACTGTTACAAGATTCATTAGGTGGTAATTGAAAAACTGCAATGGTTTGTATACGTTAATATATTTATTAGTTGTAAAAGTGTTGCTTTAGATAGCAATGGTGAACCCATCTGAAATCGAGTATGAATGGAGCATTTGTACATCAAGATATGCTAGCAGAGTTAAATTTATAAAGAATCAAATAAGAGTTAATGTAGAAACAAAGAAGGGAATGATTGAATGTTTCGAACAAGAAATTGCCAAATTGCAACAGCGTATTTCAATTATAACGTTACATGAAGAAAAGGCTGCTATAAAATCATCTGTACGTATCTACATACAGATGTTTTGTTTTTATTTGTATTTGTTTTTATACAGAAAAAGAAGGACAAGTCACAATTGTAAGCGTTATCTGAAGAATGCAGGAAACACGATGAAGAATTTACAAAAAACAGATTGTGTTATGGCAACTGTTTAATCAAATTTTAAAATTTGCTTTATCAGGAAAGAAAAAGAAGAGCTGCTTCAAAAAATTTCTTTGATACAAAAGAAGATTTTGGTTGGAGGAGAAAATTTGTTTGAAAAGGCACAACATCAGATATTTTTATTGGAAACATCCGGAGCAGAATTAGAAAGTCTGGATAAATCACATCAACAATTAGAAGTACAAATCCAACAAAAAGGGGTAAACGTATCTTGTTATTCTTTGATCTTTATTAATTATAAGTTTTCAAGGCTGAAAGAATTGACGTAACTGAAAAATACTCAAGTCTGCAAGAAGAGGAAATAGGAATAACAAAGAAAATAAAGAAAGTGCAAGCACTACTAAATGATGTAAAGGAAGAGCATGCGGATAAGGAACATGAATATCAAAGAGAAATGGAAGCTCTACTTGATAATTACAGACTTTTAGTCAGAGAATTACAACTAGCTAATATGATGATTGAAAACTATATTCCAAAAGAATATATTGTAAGTATTTTTTTTCCACTTTACAGTCAAGATTATAGAGTAATTTTGTAGAAAAAAATTGAATCTAATATGTTATGGAATACTGAAACTACAGAATTTCAAATGAAAGGTGTTGCATATACTGGTAATAATATGCGAAAACATATGTCTAATCATTTGGAACATTCCACTCCTGTCAAACGGGGCATGAAGGCCGTTTACCATAGTTACAATTCCAGCAAGAAGACTGAGAAACAAAGACGTACATCAAGCGTTCCTAGACCAAGTGGCAGATTAATTCCACCAAAATCATCAGTGATGCGTCATTAATTTTTCCTATTTGCACTTCATTATTTAAAACAATGTCTTTAAGTTGTGGCAATATTTTGTGATTTAGATAAATTATTTATTATTTATGTTTGTTAATTAAAATGTGATTATTTTCTTAATGTTTTGTTGGTCTCGTGCTTTTCTAGTCTAGATATTCTAGTGTATTAAAAACACTTTGAAGTTGTTAGGTTGTTGAAAGTAAATGTAGTCAATTGTATTAATATAAAGTTTAATAGTATTAGTGTCTCCTCAATATATTATGTTTAATATTTATTTATATGTATGTGTACGTCAAGTTTCCATAAATGAACTTTTATAACTAATGTATAAGCATCGTACCTTGATATTTTGATCAAATATAAAAATTGCTACTATTATTAAATTTGCCTCTTAAATATGTTACCAAACAAATTATTTTCTAATAATCATTATAATATACTGGCTGTCATTTGGTGCATTTATTCATATATACGAATCAATATTAAATAATAATAGTGCTTTGTTTTGATATGATAATTGGTAAATGTGAGCATTGCACTGAATGGAATTTATAGATGATATATATTTATGACACTTCTACTGATGACTGTATATAAATAAAAAGAATTATATGTATAAGAAAATGATTTAATGTAACCACATCTACATTCCTTTATTTGTATTTTAATATTTTGTTTGTAAATATAATTTGAATAAAATCACTTTAATAATGCGTGTTAATAATAGTGTACCCATTGATAATTATTAATTATATCAGTATTATTTACAAAGTAACTGATAAAGCTAAGCATTGTCATACCGTGAAGAAGCTAAAGACTTCAACAGTGGCGTAGCCACGAATCTAGCAAGGGAACTGCAATTACTCCCTTCTTAAATTAGAAATCATTTCAAGATTGGTGAAGTTATTGGCATTAAAATTAAAAAAATCCGGTGTTTATCCAAATCTAATTTTTCCAATTTAATAAAACACGCTCCGAAAATGATGTCTCTGTTTGGGTCTTCACCTCTGTGTGCTGTGTGCAGGTATTTTAAGCAAATTGGGCAAATTTAAGATGACCGGTGAACATCTTGAATGCGTTTTGCGCATTAGTTGCAGTGACATAGAGCTAAATTTCGACGACATAATTAATGAACAATCAAAATTCATTTGTCCCACAAACCCTGCACGTCTAAACGATAAATTAATAAATTTGAATATTTTTGTGCTACTTGTAATAAATCTTATTTGGCCCGACTAAACGTTGAAATTATTTTATACGGCCCTCCTCTAAATCCATTTCCCCATCACTGCCGTAGCACAATATATATCTTAAGAAAGTAGTAGGTATTTAAATATTTGTTTATGTAAAATTTATACAATCGGCAAATATTTCATGTTTTAAGTTACAAAAATTTGGTGTGGATATCATAAAAAAAAATAATTCCCCTGCTCCTCCTAGTAAATAATAATAAATTTATAAGACAAGTCAACCAAAATACAAAATTACAGAAAATACATTAACACAAAATAAAAATGGCACTGCAAAAGCTATGCTGACGGAGATTAACAATCCGAAACTATGGATTGTATTAATGCAACACGTTATCAGTTTTATTAAATATCATTAAATTATTATAATCATTAAAAATATTAATTGCATATTATATGATAGAATAAAATTTATTACAATAATCCATATGATCAGTGAATGGATTAAAACCATTTTAAAGTGAGATATGTTATCTCATATTTCAAAAAAATGATTTAAATATCTGCTATAGTAATAAATCTTATTGATTTATGAATTTTGTCCACAATGCAAAGAAAGTCTTCGAAACGTGGAAAAACTTATGGTTTATTTTCTGCACAAGGCCAGTTCAAATACGTAAGCACAACGTAAGTAAGGAAATTTAAAATACCCTGAAATTCTTCGAATACTTGGTTGTTATGACAACTGTCTGCGTCATTTTATGACAGTTGTGTTATGACTTATGGCAGTTATGACATTTTGAAATAACCTCAATCATATGTATGTATTATATTATCAATCATATGTTTATTTGTTGATTCTTTAATCACATAAACGTCAAAAAAAATACATATAAATGTTTATATAAATAAAACTTGATATTTAAGTATGTAAAATTAGTAAATTTGTATAAAAATAAATATTTATGTATAAACCATGAATGATCAAGTTGTTCCCAGCGATAATAGAACACATTTGTTTTCTTTAAATGTTTTTGGACCACCAAGTAGTTCAAACAATAGGTTAGAAGATGAAAATGCATCGGATGTTGAAGCAAAAGTTAAAACAAGGTTATTATCAATGTGGAATAACGTGAAATATGGTAAGTGGACAAGTAGGTTTCTTTAAAATTTGAATTGTTACATCCATTCACTTTATTATTTTAGGAATGAAACTTAAAACTAATTTCTCGAAAGAATCACCTGTATGGTTATTAGGTAGATGCTACCATAAAAAACCAGAAAACCCAGAGAATCTCACTGAATTAGCAACCGACGTTGCAGCCTTTACAAGTCAAGGAAATGTAAGGAAATATTTTCAATCAAATCAATAATTGTAATAATAATTTCCTAGCTTTCAACCAATGAAGATGAAGGATTTGAAGGTTTCAAATTAGATTTTTCTAGTCGAATTTGGATGACATATCGCAGAGAATTTCCTATATTAAATGGTTCCACATATAGTAGCGATTGTGGATGGGGTTGTATGTTACGAAGTGGGCAAATGTTATTAGCTCAGGCACTTGTTTGTCATCTTTTGGGTAGAAGTAAGTTTAGGATTTTGTCCAGTGTTGTTATTTTATTTTTAATGCTCATTTAGATTGGAAATGGAATCCTGAATCTGCAAGTGCTAAAAGTTATGTATATCATAGAAGAATAATCAAATGGTTTGGTGATAAGCCAAGTCGAAATAGCCCATTATCTATTCATACTTTAGTTACTTTAGGAGAGAATTCTGGAAAGAAGGCTGGTGATTGGTATGGACCTGGTTTCGTATCACACTTACTAAGGTGAGATAATGATTTTTTTAGTTGTAAGTTACATTCTACTTAATACCTACAATTAAATTATTAAATTTATAGACAAGCTGTAAAATTAGCTGCCGAAGATAACTATGAATTTGACTCTCTTACAGTATATGTAGCTCAGGATTGTGCAGGTATATTAAAGTATATACATATTTAAATATATTGACCATTGATGGAATTATTTTTAGTATATGTGGATGATGTATTAGAACTATGTTACAATCCTAAAGAAGATAAGTTTAAACCCGTTGTTATTCTTATTCCAGTTCGTTTAGGAGCAGAAAAGTTTAATCAAATTTATGCTCCCTGTCTTACAGCATTATTAAGTCTTGAACAATGTATTGGTATTATTGGTGGAAGGCCTAAACATTCTTTGTATTTTATTGGTTACCAAGGTAAATTATTACTATCTTCTTAATTCTCAAAGGCTGGATCCCCACATCTATAATCAGGTCCAATCTTACTTAAAAAATAATGTAATAAAGGTGAAATAAAGCTTACAGGACTAAAAAGTAATTATTATGGTTTATATTTTATTTATTAATAACATGTGATAAATCGTAGGCTTTTACATTGTTAATTGAAGTAACTTGGTTTCTGGCCTGGATTTACACTTGCTGACGTTTCGACCATTTTTGCTGATAGCCAACAACAACATTGAAGATATCCTTTACGAAAGTGGACGAAACGTTGACAATAAAAAACCCAGAAGACAAATTTCTTCAATGACATATTTCATGTTCATATTTTATTTTGAAGATGATAAATTGATTCATTTGGATCCACATTACTGTCAAGAAATGGTTGATGTATGGGCACCTGACTTTCCATTATCTAGTTTCCACTGCCGATCTCCAAGAAAAATGCATATTAGTAAAATGGATCCTTCATGCTGTATAGGATTCTATTGTTCAACAAAAAATGATTTTTTCAATCTTAGAGAAATTCTTAAAAGCGTAAGTGTTTTTAATATATGAAAATGTTTAAATAAATTATATTTTTCTTAGGTGGTAGTACCACCCAAGAATTCTAGTTCTAATATAGAATACCCAATGTTTGTATTCACCGATGGGCATTGCCGTGACGCGCAAGCAACTCCTAAACGCTATCAACCACAAGAAGTGGATTACCGTATGGAAGATGGTGATTCAGATTTCATCGAAACTGAAGAATTTGAAGTTCTCTAATTGTTGTTTAGATTTAATGTTTATTATTTATTACTAATTGTATTTGAGGAAACGTTTTTGTATAAATCTAAACATTTGTTGACTTAAGCTTTTTATGGCTTTCTGTGTTCAATATTACAAGGATTAATCCTAATACGTTATTTTGCGAAAATCTCATAATATATGTGTAATGTTTTTCTCTCTTAATCATACAAAATTAATGCCTCTCTTTAAGTTAATTTATTTATATTAGTTTTATAAAATCAAATAAAATGTTGAAAAACTTTTTTTTCGTTTACGTAATTTATTTCTAAATACATTCATTTGTCTTGACACTATAGATGTATGAAAACGAAGTGTATATATATTGAAAAAATAAATTGTTTAAATAACAGTGTTTTATGTATGTACGATACTAAAAAATCCAAGACATTAGCCCATATTTAAAAAATATAATTGCTTATAAAATAGAAGTACAAATACAAATTTCGTTTTCTTCTTTGACCTCATACACCGTTTTTCTTCCTTAGCTGTGCCTCAATTATTTTTCCAGTTATATTTTGCTGAAATCTCATTACGTATATGGTTTATTGTTAATCATTCAAATTAACATATCTTTAATTACTTTGTTCATATTAATTCCACACAACTAAATAAAAAACATTTGTTTATATGATTTATTTCTACGTACATATGTTTGACTCGATACTAAACATAGATGTGTAAAAATAAACAAAAATTAAAACAAAAATTTTGTTTTAAAGAACACTCTCTTGAGTTGTAATTTGCACTGGTAAGTATGATACTAAACAATCCAGTACTTTAGGCCATATTTCATCGGAGGTTTTTCCTTGAAATTCTTCTAGTACACCCTTTTCCCTGTAAAATTCTATTACAGGTTTTGTTAATTTCTCATATTGTTTCAATCGTTCCAACACAACTTCAGGTTTGTCATCTTCACGTTGTATTAAATCTTCACCTGTTATGTCATCTTTACCCTATTTATACACAAGAAGTATTTTCAGCTCAGTGAAAAAATTCGGCCCATTTATGTGACAACAAAATAAGGAAGCTTTGAAAATAATTTAATGTTAAAAATTTATGAAATACGATTATAGGAAATTGGAATCGTGCAGATGATATTAAAGGTTTATATAAAATTTAGAAAAGACTTCTATATAAAATTTCAAAATAGCAAACAAAAATGTATACATTCCAAAACACCAAAGCCATCAAAAATGTTATTTACCGCAACTTTGGGAGAATTAAAGTCGGTGTTATAAACCCTTCCACTCGGTAAATGAACCAATCTTCCTTTAACCCTTTCGATAATAACATCAAATGGGACATTTAAATTCAATACGATATCAAGATCGTGTACATTCCAGAAATCTTTAGCTTGGGTAAGTGTACGAGGGAAACCTATAATCTTGTCGAATACATACATGAAAACTAAGATGCATACGAAGATTTACCATCGAGAAGCCAAGGCCTATTCTGAGATATCGAAATCTCATTTACAATAAATTTAATCATCAATTCATCGGGTACTAGTTGTCCTTGCTTGATATATTTATTTGCTTCAATTCCAAGAGCTAAATAAAAATTAGTATATGGTCATGGATTAATTTGAATACCATACCCGTGCCACGTTTAATATTTAATCTTAGTAAATCGCCACTAGAAATATGTTCCAAATTAAATTTTTTCACAATTCTAGATGATATCGTGCCTTTCCCAGATGCTGGAGCACCTAGTATCACCGATTTAAAAAGTTTCGTTGCCATTTATTGGAACTAATGGACATAAACAAGAAACTTGCGTGAATTAAACTGAACTTTGGAATGAGTTATCATTGGTGTATTTATTCAATAAAATTTATTGATGTCATAAAAAATAAAAAATAAAAAATGTTGGTTAATTTATAATTTGTCGTCATAACATGTGTTTTAACGGCGCAAAATTCAAATTTATAGTAAAAGTATAAGCTTTAGAATTCTTGCAGTATATTAAAATAGACATAACATAGTATTTTCGATGTTAGACGTTTCTTCAGTATGTGTAGAGGTGACTGACTACAACGTAATTATTTCAAAATAAGCAACAGCAAGATAAGTATCCTACATATTTTAAAATTTCATATCAGGTTTATTAACACCAGAGAAGTGATATAATGTCAGTCGCAAATAAATCGTGCAAGTTGATAACTACGTTATTAAATGAAAAATATAAATCAGTGGTAAGTAACGTAAAATAAATATAAAAATAACACTTTAGGTAATGTGAAAACCTTGGACTTAGGAATTCTTTTTTTATATATTTTTCAGTGTCGTTCAATACTGAATCCATTAGTTTACAACAGAGTGAACTTTCAAAATTATGTATTAAATATAAGAAATATTCATACTACAAGAAATATAAATGCTGTCGTTTCTTTTAATTTATCTGATATTGGTGAAGGAATCAGAGATGTTGTTGTAAAAGAATGGTTTGTTAAAGTAGGTGACAAAGTCTCGCAATTTGATAATATATGCGAAGTTCAGAGTGACAAAGCATCTGTTACAATAACAAGTAGATATGATGGCATTATTACAAAATTATACCATAATGTTGACCAAATTGCTTTGGTGGGCAAACCATTGCTTGATATTGAAATAGAAGGAGGTAGGTTATCATTATCACATCTTGTACTTATACATCTTAATTGATGCCGAACCCATTTATTTATAGCACTAATCGCATGTATCGAAATTAGCGCGAATTGCATTAAAATTCAAATGTATAATTTCATTTTTAGAGAATTCTACCAATGATGTAACTAAAAACGAAGACCCAAAATCTATCACCGATGAAAAGGAAAAATCTGATTCAAGTAGTGGTAAATATAAAATTTTACATTTGTGTATAATACAGAGTGTGGCAATTATCTGGGATCGGTCGATCATGGCTTACCTGTTCATTTTATCAAAAAATGTTTTAAGTAAAAGTTATTCGGGATCATGCAGTCCATACTGTAAAAATATCCTGATGTATACAGGATGTTCAGTTTCACTTGTACATTATGCAACTTTGTTATTTCAAACGGAACACACTATATATTATTGCACTTTTAAATTCTACGGTAAAATTTAGAGTAATTTTAGTTACTAAAACTCAACGGTTTCTGAGATATTTAGCTTTTAAGAAAAAAGATGCATTTGCACCGTTCTCTTAGAAAGTCAATGCAACCATTGTTGATAGATGTTTTACAATAATTCTTGGGCATTTTATGCCAATACTTCAAGTTGAATAATTCACATTAAAAATCTTTATTTTGTTATACAGGGTGTTCGAAAATTGGATATTAACTTAAGCATCTTTAAATGGGCAATACTCGTTTTCTTTAAATGGAACACCCAGTATATTTTTATGCCATTCGACAGAGATTTAAGATCTCTTTCTATCGTATATAAGATTCCCTATACCTAAAGTTAACACTTTCCGAGTTATAAGTTATTTATTATCACAAAATTAATATTGGTCAAAATGGCAAGTAAAAAAGGAGGTTGTAAGGTGTTTTGTTATAGATTTATTGAAAAAAGAGATGGAAATGGTTTCTTTTCATCTCTAGTTTTACAGTAAGGCCGCAATTAAATACAAAATAAATTTTGTCTGTAAGATGGATAACTAAAACATTTAAATAAAATCCTGGGAGTAACTACCATTACTATTCAGACACACATCCATATTTCATTTATGAAACTCGGCAGCAGAATAGGTGTTCACTCCACGTTTGTGGAGACATCATTGGCACAAGAGTTATTGCTCCGTATTTCTTCGATGGCCATTTAAGTGCAACAAGATATAGTCAGTTTCTGAGTAATGAATTAGGAGGTCTATTAGAAGATGTGCCACTACTAACAAGAAGAGATATGTGGTTCCAACATGATGGCGCTCCTAGTCACAACCATGCGGAAGTGAGGCAGTTATTGAACGAAGTGAATGGTGACATATGGATAGAAAGAGGACCTATCGCATGGCCCACTAGGTCCCCTGAAATGACTCCATTAGATTATTTTTTATGGGGACATGTCAAAGCCATAGTTTAGCAAGATGTACGAACTACGCCAGCAGATGTGAAAGATAGAATTTCTATAGTTTTTCGGGAAATAAATTCCGACACACTTTTACGTGTGAAATTGTCATTTCAACAACGTTTGGAACTCTGTATCAACAATGAAGGTGGTTATTTTAAAGAGCTTTTATAATTCATAATTGGTCATTTTTACAAAGTAAGATTGCCATTGTTCAATTTCCAAAATAATACTTTAATAACAGCTATTGGAAAGACAAATTTTTGTATTGTAACGGGATAGAATTCTTCTTGTATGAATAAAAGAGCTATAAAAAGTGCGACCTACTACAACTTTATTTCAATATCTTAGATGCTTTCAGTGAAAAGAAATCATCTCCACCCCCTTATTCAATAAATTTGTAACAAAACACGTCATTTTGACCAATATTAATTTTGTGATACTAAATAACTTATAACTCAGAAAGTATTAACTTTAGATATAGGGAATCTTATATACGATAGAAAGAGATCTTAAATCTCTATCGAATGACATAAAAATATACAAGTGTTCCATTTAAAGAAAACGAGTATTTCCCATCTGTAAGTTTAAGTTAATATTCAATTTTCGAACACTCCGTATAACAAAATAAAGATAATGTGAATTATTCAGCTTGAAGTATTGGCATAAAGATGCCCAAGAATTATTGCAAAACAACTTTCAACAATTGACTTTTTAAGAGAACGGTGCAAATGTATTTTTTTTTCTTTATCTCTAAATATCTCAGAAACCGTTGAGTTTTAGTATAGGATTAGTTAACTAAAATTACTCTAAATTTTACCGTAGAATTTAAAAATGCAATAATATACAGGGTGTTCCATTTACAATAACAAAGTTGCATAATGTAAAAGCGAAACTGAACACTATGCATCAGGATATTTTTACAGTATCGACTGTTTGATCTAGAATAAGTTTTACTTAAAACATTTTTTGATAAAATGAACAGGTAAGCCGTGATCCGATCCCAGATAATCATATTTTATAGATGATGAATCGTCAACATCATATGCATTATGTATACCATCTGTACGAAGACTCGCAAAAGAGAATAAGGTGAATTATATTTATGTTTCTATGCATACGGTGCAATTTATTTAACTTGCTTTAGGATGTTTTTACAAATGTCATTAAAGATTTTAAGAATTATTTTTCACATGTTGAAAACATGTTTTTAAACCTAAAATACTTCTGGCAAAACTCACACAATCTTTTTCTAAATTTATAAAAAAAAAAAAAACTATTCCATTCCATAATATTTTAGATAGTTACACAGCTTCTTCAAGACCCCTAGACCCTCCCTTGTTTCACTTAGGCATTTCCACCATTTCTTGCCCCATTTACGTTCTTTTCCGTCTCCACTCTCTCGACCTCAAACATCGATAATCCTGCCTTCTCGTAACTATCTAGTTTGTGTCTTTCCCACCTCGACAGCCTTTCCATCCTTGTCCCTCTTTTCTCTATAACTTTACCGCCTTTTTTCCATCTTCTGTCCCATCTCTTTCAATACAACATATTCCGGCGACATTTTCAAATTAAACACGCTCTTTAAACTAACGTGTCTTTTCTACACATTTGTACTCTCCATCTCCGCTCCATATAGCGCTATACTCCTCGCACAATATTTCGAACCCGTAACCATTCCTTCAAACCAACGTTTCTTGCGTTCTTACATGCGTACTCTCCGTAACCATTTCCATTCCAGTCTCACCTTCCCTTTCCAAAATACCATCACTTTCGTTTTCTTATCAGCCCACTTTTCTCGAAGTACTTTTAAACCCTCTCAGCCCTTCCTCATTCTCCACCAAACGTCGGCGTTTGCCAGTAACCTAAATCTTGCCCTGCTTTGTTTCAGTATACTTTTAATTCTAATTGTGTGTGACAGAATATATTATTTGATTAAATAGAATGTTTTCATTTTGCAAAATATTTAACGTTGTGTATTTTTAGATAAATTTAAATGAGGTAAAAGGTACAGGAAAGAAGGGAAGAATACTCAAAGAAGATGTATTGAAGTATATGGATTCAACATCGCAGACTGTTAAAGTTGATGTGTCCAGAGTTCAATCGCCAAGTAATAAAACAGTACCACTTAGCAGTTTTCAAAGAGCAATGGTAAAAACAATGTCGGAAGCTTTGGTATGAATAAAATTTTGTTTGTCAATTGTTATGGGTAATATGTTGTAGAAAATTCCTCACTTTTTGTATTGTGATGAAATAGCAGTAACAAAATTAATAAGATTGCAGAAAGCGATCAAAGAAGAATCTCAAAAGTATGATGTCAAAATATCTTTAATGCCATTTTTCATAAAAGCCGCTTCAAATGCCTTAAACCGTTATCCAATATTAAATGCAAAGCTTGATGAGAATTGTGAAAATGTCACGTATAATACAGCTCATAATATAGGCATTGCCATGGATACAAAAATTGGTTTGGCTGTTCCGGTTATAAAGAACGTTGATCAGTTAAGTATTGTCGACATTGCAAAAGAATTAAATCGAATGATGAAATCTGGTAAAGAAGGTAATTTTTCACCAGATGATTTAAAAAATGGAAGTTTTACTATTTCAAATATTGGAATTGTAAGTTAAAGATATTTAAAAAAATATATAAAACCTTTTTATTTTAAGATCGGAGGAACATATGCTAGCCCAGTAATCTTGCCACCTCAAGTTGCAATCATTGCAATTGGGGCTCATAAGGTCAGTTAATAAACAGAAATAACATTTTTCTGTAATTATAAATTTTAGACTATCCCAAGGTTTGATAAATTCAATAACGTAGTTCCTGAAGATATTTTATGTGTAAGTGGTTCAGCTGATCATAGAATCGTCGAAGGAGCCAGCATGGCTAACTTTATAAATCAGTTTAAGAAACAAATTGAAGATCCTAATTTACTGTTTCTTAATTTGTAATTGTTATCAAATATTAGAAAATGTGTGGTGTTGGATTTTCAAATAAAGATAAATGCATTTTTATTTTGATTAGTTGACCTTGCCAAACAAATATAGAAACACAAACACTTGAAACTAATTCAATGACTTGGCATTGATTTCAGTTTTATCACTGTTATCAGTCAAAATACGCAGTTTACACTGTAACGTAACGATAAACTACGGTTGCTCGATATAAATTAATCAATGGGGAACTTGCATCTTTTATTAATATCTATTAATTATATCTTATTTCACATAAATATATGTGGAAAGAACTATTAAAAGTTATATATATATATGTATACATGGCTAAAATTATTTAAATTGGCAAATTTTAAGCGCACGAAAGGTTGTGTGTGACGTCACCGACCATACATTTGTTAGTTGATGTTTATGATTATCGATTGTGGTGCTTGTTTTTAAATATACACAAAGAATTAGAAATTAAAAACTACCAAGAAAGAACATTCAACGCGAACCAGAGTAAGAGCAAATGGATGCATTATGTATTTGTGTATGGCCGATGACGTCACCTCACGTTTTAGCATTTTATAATTCAAATTTCATTACTTTTTTTATGCCTTTATCTTAGGACAAAAACAATATAAAAAATACGGGTACTTTAATTTTTAATGCTTCCATTCGGTAAATAAAAAAAAGTTCCCCGTTGTACGTATATGCTATGTCTATTTCCATTCTGTATAGTTTAAAGTAAATAGGTATATTTTTATATAAGTAGCACATATTTAAAATATGTACTTTTTCTGATAAGCTATTTCACTTTGTTTTGGGAAATATTTAAATAAAAAAATTACTGATTATTTTAATATAATTTATTTATAACCCTTCAATATACAAAATATAAATCTGTTATTATTTAAAAAAAAAAAACTCCTATACACCAACGTGACTGTTAAAGTAGAAGAGTTTCAACAATGTTAATATCTATAATAAATTATAAGTCTACGAGTACATAAAATAAAGATACAAACAAATACAACAGTGAAAACAACCAAGAAGGAAGACAGACATTCACAACCATATATATAAGAAATTTACTTTAATTGATATATGATTGAAAAACGTTTTGTTGAAAAAACATACTAGATCTATATTAGTTAAAATACTGATAAACTAGTTTCACACATATTAATATATTTTTCTTAATATCCACTCTTGAAAGGAATCACAGAATAGATACGTTAAAATTTTAAGATTTATAGCACCATTTTGGTGTCGTCTAGACTTTTTTTGTCAAATATCCACTAAAAAAATCACAAAAAATTAAAATGAAATAAATTTGTATAATCCAAACTTATTTCTAAGTTTTAAATTATATAAATTCTGATAATGGCAGTAGAACGTTAGCTTCCCATAACCATTAAACAAAGCAATTTAAATAAGTACCAGTCTTACGCTAATTTTGGATGGGTCATTTTGCAGTTTATATATGGGTTTTGTAGAATCCTTGGTGTTGTCTCCATAACTCTCAGTAAAAGGTCATCAAGATAATCTTCCAAATCTTTTAACTTCTTTTTATTATGATCTAATTCACTTTGTAATTCATAGGCCATTAATATAACATCCTGAAGAATATCTTTTAATTTTGATTAGCAATAAAATATGTACTTACTTCACGTGATTTTCCTTCAAATTTTTGTAACATTTCGCTTGAAATGCGATTATTAGAAATCACATTTATTTGGGTATCGTTTTCACCTCCTATAATGATACGTTCGTTAGGAATAGGTTTTTCGCTTTTAAGATCAGTATCACTTTTTTCTATAAAAATAGGAACAAATAATGCTTGACAGTAAATTAAAAGAGTTTTACCTTTTCTGAAATTTTTGAATTTTGAAAACATACTTTCTTTCTCAACTTTTTGAACGGGTTCTGGAGATTTAGTCACTAAACCCTCATCTTTATCTATTTGTTGAGATTCATTAATATCTTCTTCTTCCTCAATACGTGACGATAATTTTGGAGATTCCCAAGAGCGACGATTTAAGGAATCATTATTTGGTTTTAATAAATCTGAAAATTTTAAACGTTTAATAACCAAATAAAATATTACTAATGTTTTACTTTTAGATTTATTTCCATACAGCTTAAGATCCCATTCATCTTGATGTTTTTGATCAATTCTTGGAGGTTTAGCAGGAATATGTGCAACAGTATGTCTTCTTAATACTTCTGCATTGGATGAAGAGTCAACTGGTTCAACGTTACGACTGTTAGTTACATTTTGTACTGGACTTTGATTCAAAGAACTACCCGAACTCTTGTGTGATAAATCATCTAACTAGAAAACAATTTAAAACAAATGAACAATATGAACCAAATAACTTACAGTGAAATCATCTTCATCACTGACTACACCAGGATCTGCGTCTTCAAAAGTTTGTTTGCTTTTTCTTCTTGATTCGAATATGTTATTACGACTTTTTAAACTACCAACACTTCCAAGTGATGAATTATCATCATCAACGTCTTTCTTCTTGCTTTTTAAGTGCATTTTTGATCCAAGTGATTTGGCAAACTTTTTTATACCTTTTCGTTTTTCAATACTGCCTATACTCAATAAACTACCACCAACTGATTGTGCAACAAGTGACAGTTGTCCTATTGACGATTTATGCTTTTCTTTTTTACTCAAATCGTTCAAACTTCCTGATTTTACAGTAAATGCTATTTTAACTTCCAATTGACCTCTTTCTTTTGTTTTTGATTCTTGCCCTAAACATTAATGTTTTATATTAAACTTATTGTAGTTAAATTACTGAGAGAAATCAAAAGATATGCAACAAGAAACAAAATAATTATGGTAGGAAATTAAGATAAAGGTTTAGCATCTGGACTTATGGCACAGAAAAAAAATTATAAAAATTATGATTTTTCAGCACATATCAGTAAGGATATGGGCCATAGGTGTAAAAGGGAAAAAACGAAATATCACCATAATAAACATACATGCTCAGACAGAAGAGAAAGTAGAAAAAGATATATTTTATTAATACATAATCAAGAAATCAATTCGAAAAGCTGCTGAAATATAAGAAAATAATAGGAGACTATAATGCCAAGATAGAAAGAAGAGATATAAAGAACTGCAATTGGCAAACACAGTACGAATAAGTTTGAAATGATAATGGATAAAGAATAATAGGCTCCATGATAGACAAAAATATGGTACTTAGTAGTATGTATTTCCAATAGAAAGAAATTATAAGAGAATATGGACATCCTCAGTTGGAAAGATAATTAATCACACTGATCATGTTTTAAAGAAAAACATAAAAAATATAACAAGTATGAGCGGAGCAGAAGTAGGTTTGGAACACATTCTAATAAGAATAAGCTGCAAAAAAAGAAATAAAGGACTGAAAAGATATAATAAGAAAAAAGAAAAACAATAAAACGTAGAAAGATTAGAAGATGAAAAGCAGAAAATGAAAACGGTAGATTAACGACTGTAAAGTAACTAAAGGATGCAGACAGAAGATATATGGGAACAAACAACAGAAGTAATAACAGAAGCAATAATAATAATCATTACAAAGGAATAAAAAACAGGAGAATAAAATAGAGAAGAAATGAAATGCAACGGAACAGATAGAAAATAAATGTACCAAGTGATGAAATGGTTAAAAATACCAAAGCTCATAAGATTGGCAAAAATGATTATTCTGGAAGGCTACAAATCAACGGAAAATTTATAATGTCATAAAACCCATAGTTATATATGCCAGTAAAACATAAACAAGAAGAAATCAGATGAAGAAGATTTGGAAAGGTGGAAAAAGGAAAATGTTTATGTAGAAAAAAACACAAAGGACAGATGGTTGAGAAAAACAAACAAAGAGTTAGAAGTACTGTTCAAAGAACCAAAAATAATACGATCCGTCAAAGCTCATAGAACAAAAAATAATTGAAATTATGGTATGTATGGTGTGCATAGTGAACTGGAAAATTTGAAGATTTGAAGAAATTGTAAAAAAATCAAGAAACAGAAAAGAACAAGCTCTGGGTATGCAAGGTCTGTAGAGCTTAATTTGAACGAGATAACTAGGATTTAAAGACTGACATTTTTGATGTAGAAGAACAGTTGAAAAAAGATTGATTATAAGTATAAGCATGTTTAAATAACGATAACAATAAAATTTTTCCTGAAAAACTAATTTCTAAACATAAAGGATTAAAACAGTTTAGTATCGTAAAATAAGTTAATTTATTTATAACTTCAAAAAATTATATTTTTTATTAGTTTTTTAAGAATAATAACATTTTACAGTTCCCCATCATGGTTTCAACTCAGTTGATTTAGAAAACTTATAGTTTAATAGTTTTAATTAAACGTAATTAAATTTTAAAAAGAAAAGTAGAAGAAAAATGCCGAACATTCAATGGTTAAATTAAGCAACATAAAACTAATTATAAAATACCATTAATATTAACAATAGAAAGAAAAATAACATCAAACTTACATGATGAAACAATGTTTTTACTTTTTCCAGTAAAAATTTTGCAATTCTAAAAGATTATTTAAATGTTTTTAATTATTCAATCTTTTAATGAAAGACCTTGATAAACTGTTATGCATTCCAATCTCTTTGGAAATTGGAATTTCAATAATTTCACTTTAAAGATTCACAGTATGCATCAGAAAAAGAAATCAAAAATACCTGGCTTGCTTTGTAGAGGATACCATCGTTGCTTTGGCCTTTCATAAATATCTAATCCATTTAAGGGTATGGCAGCCCTTCCGAGAAATTCATCTACCCCAAGAAAATTTCTGTGATAAGCAGTCAAAATAATTTCTGCTGTATTTCCTTGATCCGGTATAGGTCTAAATAAATATATATATATAAAAAAAGTCTTTTTAATTAAAACAAAAACTTACAATTCACATTCTTCAAACCATTCTACTGTGGATTCAGCTTTTTCTTTTACGGAGGTTTGGAATTTAGTTTTACCGAGTGCAATTGTAACAAAACAATCATTTGTATTATTTTTACCCTTTGTTAAAAGGCCGTACGCCTTTTGAACTAAAAATATACAAAATAAAGGTCATCGAAAAATTTTAGGGTCGTAATAATTATATTTTAATAACTCACCTGTCACTTGAACATGCGTGGGCATCCACATTCTTCTTATGATAGTTATAAATAATTCAAATAAAAGGATGTGATAATCGTGGAAGAATGTTTTACACGGAGAAACTTGTGAATCAGTATAGTGATAAGTTTATCTACGTACTTTTTAAAAACAGATTGATTCACTTGATAACAACATTTTTAAGAAGTTATCTTAATATTCACACTATGAACAATGCCGTTATTTCGCGAGAGTTCAGTTAATTTAAATGATTTAATAAAGTAGTTCACAACCGCAGGTCACAACAACAACACAGTTTAGAATGGAACCAAACAAAATAGAATACAGTACTTTTAACTGTCAAGGATGACGTTTCCATACAGATGTGTTGTCTCACTCTATCTTGTTGACATTGTAGGTTATGTTCTGTAGGTTATAAAAAGAACACGCAACATAAATTAAATTATTTATTTATATTTAGTGTAATTCCAGTATGTTTTGTTCAAAACAGTTCCGTTTATTTATGACTTATTGCAAACGGACGTCTGTCAAAGAAAATTTAAACAAATTAAGTTTCTTAAATGCCAGAACTGTTCATACAAATAGAATTCAATTTGGTAAAAACAAATCGGACGCACACTTATCCAAAGAAATGATTGTAGTGAGAAATTTTGAATATATTACAAACAAAAATAAAGAGTCATATCTAGATATGGTAAAAATTTATTTAAATAGTGATGTGCATAGAAGGGGACATGTGGAATTCATTTACTCGGCGTTGAAAAACATGGAAATGTTTGGTGTTCATAAAGATTTAGAAGTATATAAATCATTAGTTGATATTTTACCAAAAGGAAAATTTATTCCAGAAAATATAGTTCAATCTGAATTTATGCATTACCCTAAACAACAATACTGTATTGTAGATTTGCTCGAGCAAATGGAAGAATATGGTAAATTATTACAACTAGTTTGAATAGAATTAAAATATTTATTGTAGGTGTAATTCCCGATATGGAAATGGAAAGTATGTTGTTGAACATATTTGGTAAACGTGGTCATCCCATAAGAAAATATTGGAGAATGATGTACTGGATGCCAAAATTTAAAAACCTTTCACCATGGCCAGTCCCTAACCCACCACCAAGTGATGCATTTGAATTAGCACAATTGGCTATAGCTCGTATTAGTAGTGTAGATGTACAAACAAAGGTTACAACATACCAGGTCTGAATATAGGTTTGGTATTTATTTTGTCTAATTATAGTTTTATAGAGTTCAGATATACCAGATTCTCTTGACGATACTTGGATAATAAGTTCACAAAGCCCTATTCAGAAACGTCTTTTAAATGAACATAATCAAAAAGAGCCTATTTATATTGAAGGTTCGTTTAAAGTTTGGTTACGAAATAAAGCTGTCAATTATTTTATTTTACGTGCAAATCCTAATCCTCAACCTGTTGAAACGGAATTAGAAGATCCTGATGGTATAATCATTATATTAATTTGCACATATACTTAATGTTAACTTTTAGATGTCAGTAAAATTAAATTTTCCTTATTTAATTTTATGCCGCAAAAGAAAGCATTAGTAAACGTTCGAACCGTTCATGAACAAGATGATGGTGTAATCTTAGCCATTTGTGCTACTGGTACGTCAAGTAAAGATTCTCTTTTGTCTTGGATACGACATTTGGAAAAGGAGGGAAATCCTACTTTGTCAGATATTCCCGTAGTATTCACTTTAAAAACGGCTGAAAAAGGAATTTCTACTTTTGATGAGGCATCAGAAGATAATGAAAGACTAGAAGGTCGTTAATGTTATGGTGTTATTTTTGTTAGCAAAAGTATTTTCATGCAATTAATTCTTTTTTACTATTTTTAATTTAAATGTTTTTCCTTTTCTGTTCTTGTTAAATGTGTGTTAATAAATTGTTATTTTCTTTGTGATATTTATTATATGAGTTAAATTTAACCAGAATTTCCACAGCCAAGTTGTATAATCTTGAAATAAGTGACTTTGTGATAACTACTTTATTTATTTTAAGATTATTGTGTGAAATAAGATAGAAAGCCTTTTTATATAATTGATTAAAATTTTATAGATGCCAGTTCTACAGACCAATCAGGCCCTTGGCTTGTTATAAAATTTTAGTGTTGTTTAAATCGGCAATTATTTCTACAGTAGTAAAAGGCTATTATCAACAAAACTTGCACAAAAAACATTTCATTATGCATTTTCATTAAAAATGAATTTAATTAAACCAGACTGGATGAAAGATCCTCCAATGAGTTTTGCCTAGCATAGTGCAATATTATAATTGGGCTATTTATTGTGAGGGTTTTGTATCGGTGATGAGAAGCCTTAAAGTTTTAGCCAACCATGCTTTAAACGAACATATTTTTTTGGGTTTGCAAATGTTTTTTTGTTCTTAAAGTATATTTTGACTTGTGTCTCCTACATAGGTGGATTTTAGATTCCTGTAAGAGGGGGCTTTCACTAGCTCATGTGTAGCAATTTCGCATGTATACCACCAACATTACATGAGACACGAAAACGTAAGAGGAAATTAATGGACTGCATTAGTGTGACGTCAAACACGGCACGAAATTTAAATTGCAGCCATTCACATTTTGGCAGTCTTAAAACTGACCATTATGGTTCATATAAATAGGTAACAAATTAAATAGGACAATATTAAATCTGCTGTTATGTACTTATTATAAACATGTTAAGTACAAGATTGTTATATGAGCATTATTCAACTTCTAACTTTATATTTCACCATATGTTTCCGTTTAAAATTTTGCCTGTAATTGTTATACACAAATTCAAAAAGCCACTGCATATTACACGCATATGAATTACTGCATACGCATAGCCTCTCTCCGTGGTGTCGTTTTATGTATATGGTTTCATGGTTATGTGTCATATGTTTTGTTGTTAGGATATTTGTGTGTTGTTGGTGTTTCATTTTAGTTATTTGACTTTCTCTAAACAACACGTAAAGGTAGACACGGAAAGCACGAAAACAAAACAAAGAAATCTGGTACCTCGAGAGAAGCTATAAAATTACATGTATGCCAACTTAAAGATGGAGAAAAGCGCATCGCTTTGTAGAATTCAATTAAAACAATTATTACAACATTTTAAAGCGACATATATGCACTGATATAAACTTAAAAGTTGAATAATACTCATATAACAATTTTGTATTTTACATGTTTATAATAAGTGCATATCAGCAGATTCAAAATTGTCCTATTTAATTTGACATCTATTTATATGAACCGTAAGGGTCAGTTTTAAGACGGTCAAAATGTGAATGCAGTTTAAATTCGTGCTCGTTTTTGACGTCATCACTAATGCGGTCCATTCCTCAACAAGAGAAAATTGTTCGTTTAGCCGAAGATAGAATAGAGTTTTAGCGTCGACAACGAGAACCATGACTAGATATAAACAATGGGGGAAATTATTTCCAATCCCCTCATCTCTGCCGCACTTCACCCGACTGATGCCAGACGAAATTCGACTACGAAATCGCAGAAAACATCCCATTTTAAATTCAAGATTGCTATCTTACTTATTAAAATAACAGAAAGATTTTTTCAAAGGTTTTTTTCCACAGCTAAATTTTGCAATACGTCTTTAGTTTGTAAGATATTACTATGTAATTTGCTTGATTTTGTACTAGATTTAAGAATTATTTTCATTTATTATTTAAACAAATATTCACATTTTGCCACTGTAGCGCTAATTGTACATATTTCGTTAATGCATTTGTAAAATGTGGTTCCTATACATGCAAAAATAAATCTATAATCTCTAATTTAAAACTGGGTGTAAATGCGCTGTTTTAGTAGTTAAAGAGCCGCCATAATCAAAAGAACTCTCCAGAGGGTACGAGCCCTCAACTCATATATATCCTGTTTGATTCTGCAATAAGTACAGATATTTTAACAGGTGATAGCTGACTTTAACCCAAACCCAAATACGCAAAAACGACGGTCCCATCTTCATTTTAAATTTTCGAAAAATGTCATTTTTTTATGTGGGCATTTCAATATGTATTGTATCGCGTTGAAAATCAACTTCCTTGGCGGAAATAACATGAAATGTTGCAAAACAACCTTTATTGATGATAAGTCGGCGTTAGATTGTCATATTTTACTCAAAACTTAGTGTTTTCTGGCACATCTTTCAATATAGGACAGTCATTTTTGCATATTTGGGGTTGGGTTATCACAGGCTGTTAAAATGTCAAGCCTTCTCATATAAAGAGGCTATACTAACGCTAGACTAGAAAGCCACGCTACGCGTTTGTATAGTCCACAACCTAACAGTCTTAAACAACTGGTTACCTATATCAAGATCAGAACGCATAAAACGATCTAAGTACTTTAAGAGCAATTAAAAACGTATTTATACGTTTTGAGGCCAATCCCGAACACGCCTCTAAAACAGTATTGAAATAGAGTGATGGACCGCATTAGTGATGACGTCAAAAACGAGCACGAAATTTAAACAGGAGTCGTTCACATTTTGACCCTCTTAAAACTGACCCTTATGGTTGATATAAATAGGTGTCAAATTAGATAGAACAATTTTGAATCTGCTGATATGTACTTATTATAAACATTTAAAATACAAGGCCGTTATGTGAGTATTATACAACTTTTAAATTTATATCAGTGCATATATATCGCTTTAAAATGTTGTGATAATTGTTTTAATTGAATTCTACAAAGCGATGCGCTTTTCTTTATCTTTAAGTTGGCATACATGTAACTTCATAGCTTCTCTCGGGGTACCAGATTTCTATGTTTTGTTTTCTGTCTTCGTGCTTTCCGTGTCTTCCTTTGCA
>JAFFZR010000019.1:0-22268 GCA_018397195.1 Lethrus apterus
AGTAATAATAATGTTCACCTCGATTTTTCTCAGAATTTTTTTTATGCAACCTTATGATTTTTTTGCACGGTCATAAAGGGTAGAAAAATCACTATCGGATTTCACAAAAAAAATCTATGTTGTCATTTAGTTTTTTGTGATGACGTCATAACTACAAAACAAATGAAAGTCGGAAGATGATATTAATGTGTATTTTTAAAATCAAAAATCGACCTGTTTCAGCGATTTTTAAAAAACCGGTTGAGTTCGATTTTATTTTAAATATTCCTCACTGTATAGCCTGTTCACGGGAAAATTCTACAATTGCTAACTTTTTTATTTAAGGAGATATAAACTAAGTTAAATGGGCAAAGTTTAAGTACCTTGCAATGTGCATTTCGCGCAATAAATTATAAAACAAAAGAACATCGCGATGCTAAGATACAAGCATTACAATTATTTTTTTTAAATTGAACACTCTGTATATTTTTATATTTTTAAGTTGCTCTTGTTGCATGCTATAATCGTCGAAGGATTTTCCTACCAGACGGGAGTTTCGTCAGGGTGTGGCAGGCAACATAAAAAATTTTTCAGCAAAAGAAGAAAATGATTAGAAACACAGAAACAGAATTTTGTTTTTTTGTTGGGTTTTATTTTTATTTTGGACTTTTTATCATACTTAAGGGGGTGCGACAGTAGGGTGGAAATGGATATTTAAGGATTTTTATTTGTTTTACAAGAAAAATATCAATTTAGTTGGTAGTTGATCTAGGGAAATGTGGGGAGTTTCATTTTAAGTTGGCCATTTAAGGATCAAAATCGCTTAACGGGCTTTGTAGGCCTTCAAATCATATATAAACTCGCAAAATTTTGGAAAAATTAGATTCGATTTTGACGATTGAAGTCAGGTAAATTATATTGTTTATAATTATTTGATTTTATTTTCGCAACCCAGTGTGAAAACCTTAGGTGAAAGGGGGTGTGTCAACATATTTGATAAATTATTGTGTAGGAAAATAAAGGTGAGATTAACATTTTTGTTTCATATAAACCTTCGCATCCTAATGTGAAAACCTGCGGTGAAATAAATATTTGTGCGTGTTATACCCGGGAACACTTCAATATGTAAGTTTTTCTTGTTACCTAATAGTTTTTATTGTTTTCCATTCCCGTATTTTAATCGAGTAATTTTTATTACGTTATATCAATGGATGTGTAAATACGTAGGCGCGTATGCATTTTAGGGTTCAAACTATTTTTAATTTTAACTCTCTTTAGAGGAATTTATGAAAAAAATGATAAATAAAAGTAATGCTTCGTTTAACGAGATCTAATGGTGATTAAATTTTCTACGTGGACTTTCATGTATAGATAGATATTTTTCTGTGTGTCATGTCACTATATTGAAAGATTTTTACTATCTGGTGATTTTTCAGGACCTTTTCTAGACCCAACCCAGTTTAAATAAATTTGTCATTATTTTTAATGGGAGGGTTCGTACAATTTGTAATGATCTTCTTCCTCGTCATGTATCGGATATTTGCCAATTATTAATGGATCAAATTGAGAAACGACTTGATGCGGTGTTCATACCGCTCTCATTAGTGAATTCCACGAAAACTGGTATACCAATTATGAGTGCGACCAGGTACGTTAAAATGTGTGTTACCGACTGTCGATCGATGGTGTAGTATTATGCCGGAAAATTAATCGTAATGGTGATTTCATATACTTCAATATTTCCCAGCAAATCAATTCTCCATCTAGTTGTTAGATTTATTTTATGAAACGAACCACGTCTGAATTTAAAGTCCTCGTCTTATACAGTTTCACATTTACTTTCTAATTCAACGACAGACCATGATACAAATAGCTGTAATTCATATCATGCATAACACATGTAATCGAAAGATTCAAAGTCTATACAAGACGAAAAGGCCCGCATCGCTTTTATTCAGTGAAAAATGACGATGCATTTATCAGAACTCACCCCACTCGGTAAAGGTAATCAGAGAAAACGGACCGGGAGAAAACAAATGCTCCCGGAGAAAAACGATAGCCAGTTCGATGGATGCGTGTAACGGCGAAACAAAACGCTTTTTTTTATGAAAAATCCTAAAATATTTTCATTTCTCGCGAATTCTTCGTTTAGAAATTGCATTTTCAATCGATCGCCGGAAAAAAAGTTGGAATTTTAACTTAATTTGGTTCGTGTGTGTAGTTCGTATCGTAAATATTCCTTCTTGCCGACGCGTGTGTATTAACGTGTTGTGTGGAAAATGACGGGCGGAGAAACAGAAAGGCACGAACGCGAATAAGAATGAGGTTGATTTATGAAGTTTGCATGGAAGCATATTAATCATCGCAGAAATCGTCGCCATATGCAACGATCTCAAGGATTCATATTTAAAAGCGCCAAGTTATGCATTTGAAGATTTGTAACTCGGGATAAAAAATGTTTCGTTTAAACAATCAAAATATTTATAATGTTTGTTTGCGAATTATAATTATTATTATTTTTTAGTTATTTTTTTCCTTTCGCGACTTTGATGTGTATAATTTACCCATTATGGAAATTATTATTAGGGTCTAGTGGCTTAGTCAGTAAGTAGTAATCTTAAGGTCTAGGGTTCAAGTCGTAGTGGGGTACATTGTAAATTTATATTACAGATTTAAGTTTACAATGTTTCTGACTTTAAGTTGGCATTCCGACCGACTATTCCGAATAGATGTTCCACGTTTCCCTAATCCATTGAACGTATGCTGGAATAGGCTTTAACGTTTGTAAGACGGTCAGTGGTGGCCGAAACCAAATCCTTCCCTCTCAGTTCAGTTAATTTCTGTAAGCTTAGGGTAAGTAGTGAGAGGAAAGGAGATGAAAAAAGAAAGTGTACGAATATATTAAAAAAAAAAATTAATAAAATTTCACCCCATTTATCGTTTATTTATTAATTTAAAAAAGGTCGCAAAACACACCTGCAATTAATTAATTAATATTGTAATAAAATCACCAAATTAACATGCAAATAATGTAACTTGCTACCTTTGATTAATAATCGTGACCGATCCCGTTTTATTAGCATTTAATTAAAACGAACATTCAAACAATTTCAATGTATTAACGAATTCATTTTCAATATCGTACTTCAAGCATAACGGTATTTCCGAAATTAATTTCAACAATTTAATCATACGCATACGACAACGTTTAAAAAGACAAAATGAAATTAATTATTTATCGTTGGGTTTGCCCGACGTGATTCGCTCTCTGTTTACAACAGTTTCATGGACTTCATTTTGAACGTCATTAGTGGGAAAAACTTTAGTCCGCTTAAAGTTTCTGTAGATTTTCAAGCTCGCTCTGTTATTGTTCGTAAAGCAAATAAAATGGTATTGTACAAGTTCCAACGCTGAGTTTGTAGTTTGATTTTAAGTAATTGTTTTGGTTTTAACGTTGTATAAAGGTTGCATCGATACAAAGCGTCGCTGTCATCGATTATTACAACAAATAAGCTACTAACTTCTCACATATACAATTTCAGTTTGTTCAGAACTAAATCATCGATTTAACTTTTGCATGTTGAAACTTCAAACAAAATCTTTCAGTTTTGACGAAAGAATAGTGTGGCGAAATAATGCTTCGAAATACAATAAATACGTTATATTCCAGGGCGTTTACTGTAAAAAAATCGTATCATGAACCTGTCGTTACGATAAAAGTAGGCCGTTGGTACAATAGATTTTTCATAAAAAAGATATCAATTAATTATATATCCGTCTTCATATCGTCCAATCAGTCTCCTGCCTGTAATTTCAATAGTTTTTAAAGGAGATGATTTCTCGAAGTACAGGATGGTTCGCCCAAAATGTCTTGAAATAAACGACTAGAGGAAATAGAGAAGTAGCAAAATTACATAAAGTTAAAAAAGCTAAATTTTGGTTTAAATGCCCTGATACATAAAGGAAATACCAGTTGAGCTTTTACTAACTTTGTGCTTATTGTATATAACAAATGACTTGTATATTGCTTCCAATCTACAAAATGATGAACTAACGTGTTGATAAAATTATAACCGTTACCAAGATTTATTCATAAGGAACCCGACGTAAAGCGGTTATGTTGAGATTTGCATAAGATAAATGTTGATTGAGTGAAGGGAGCAAACCGCACCGTTACAAGCGGCAGCGATTAATTGTGCGCAGCGTCAGTAACGGAAACATATATAGGTACGTCGTGGATAGCCGTCTAAATCTTAATTTGCCTTATTAACGACGAACAATTTAACAGACACACATAAATACACATCATAATCATTTAGAGAAGGGTTCGGAAGGGATAGGTCTCGAAAATAATTAACGCTGTATATACATGAAAGGAACAAGTAGATGATGGAATATTCAGTTTATATACTGATTTAGACCTAAGTATTAACATTTGTTTGTTTAAACAAATTTCTACTATTAGTTTATTTATTCTATTCTATTCTATTCTAATTTATATCATTTTTTTTTAAACTGATTCATTCTGCGTATCTTCTTCCTTTGAAACGAAGTCTCGATCATCTTCTCTTCATATCTTGTTAATTTTCTTTGAAAGAGTGTTGAAAATATATTATATAAAAAGGATTTTTTTTCATTGTGCTTCTTCATTCCTGTTATTATCTGACATTTTTTTGTTCTTCATTAAATGTATGAGTTCCATAATTTATATAACACAATTACTCAATTTTGTATCTATGTATCTTTTGGTGTTTATCCATTTTCATGTTCTTAATTTATAAATATGGGTATTTTTCAAAAATTTCAAGAATTCAAGACTTTTTTTAAATCAAGTCTTATTGGAACATTTTCTTTGTAGATTTTCCCTCCGTTTTCCTCGTCCTTATTTTGCTCAATTTTTTTTACTAAACTTGTAACATATATTTTAATTCAATAATATTTTATCCTCAATGTCGAGACGTTTTTTATCATTTTTTTAAATAAATTTCGTCTAGAGGGATTCTAATCTATTACCCATCCTTTAGCATAGGTTTGTGGGCTTCATAGGGATAAGGATCACATGGTGAAGAGTCAATTTTTCTTTATACGTTGATTCTAATATTACTACATCATTCTCTTTCTCATTGTCTCCTTATTCTTCCTGTTAGGAGTTTTTGGTGATGAGTTTTCCATTTCTTCTACCTTCTCGCTATTTCTTTAATCGTTAATCCCTTTTGTCTTAATCTTAACTTCTCTTTTTATTTTTATTTTCGTTAGTCACTCATCCAGTTTTTCTTTTTCCTTTTGCATAATATGCTTGCATGATCAAGAGAAGAAATAGTGAGAAATAAGTTGTTAATAGGGCATTATTCTAAAATAAAGTTTTTTTTTTATAAAATAAAAACGCAAGAAGAATTTTTGAAAGGACTCCATTATACATCATATAAGATAACAAAAGGAAAATAACCACTTTATCCACATCGATTTATTTTTTTTTTAATTAAAAACTCACGAATGTGTTAAAATATTTCTTTCATTTAAATTCCGTCGGTTGCTGCATCAATAACGCTTTAGTTTGTAAACGCGGTAATTTTCGTCTGTACGTTTGCCGTTATCGCCTGGCAGTCATTATAAAACCATTTAGAAAATTGCCTAGAGAAAGTTTCGCAGTTAAACGAAGTTAGAAACGTATGCCGAAGTTAAAAACAGTTCAGCTGTGATCGATTTAATCCATGCAACCGAACAAATGTGATGGAAACGTTAATTAGAAATACATTACATGTCGCTGCGATCGTGGATTACTTCGCTATTTGTGTTTGTTAGTCGACGATGCGGCAATGAACCACGATTTTTTTTTTTCTCTTTGTGGATATATGACTGATATTAATTTTCAAGAAACAGTTGTTATTTAAAATAGAGAGAATTTTCATAATTCATAATCATCAAGTATTTTTTACTAAATTATAAATTTTAGAGTATTTTTCTATGTATGACAGTATAAAACAACATTGCTTTAAACTTAAGCAGAGTGTAAAGAAAAAAAATCCCTAATACCGGGTAACCAGATTTCCAAGTACACAGATATATGGGATGTGGGTTGGGTTCGCTCCGTAATTAAAACTCAAAAGGCCTTTGCTGCACATTCATGTTGAATGCTGGACGTTTTGCTGTACATTCGTGCATGCTGTACAGCTTGCTCTAATTCCTGAAAATACAGCGAAATGCTGTACGTATGGTGACCCTACCCCAATATATAAAATTATATTACACAATAACTGAAAAATATAATCATTTCTATTGAAATAGATACCGAAATTGCTTTGACGGTCGCGATCCGAAAGGACTATACGAAGACATGCATAAAAAGCTACTTGAAACTAAAAAATAAGATAGAAATATCGTCGTCAGTATTCAATATGGAAAATATTTTTCAGGCTACTCCATACGCGCTCGCTCATAAGAGCCACTATCTATGACAATGTATTCGGAATCTCTGAACCGTAACGTAATTTTCGAGCCATTGTTAAAAGATCTTTCGTCCGGAGTAGGTCGAGAGATATGGAAATTTTAGCATGCTGCTGCGCTCACACGCCACTTTGAAAACTAACTATGAATTTTAATATATAATACGTCAGTTTTATCCCGCTCGTACGGAGTTGATAATAACGTTTTTATTTTATTTTGTATTGAGTTGTTTATAGAGCGTGTTTGTATATTATTTTATATGTAATAGTGAATGCAATCCTAAATTAACTTTGCCAATTTTTGATGGATATTAAGTCGTGGTCTGTTCAATTGTTTCAAAATAAATTTCAACTCTATCAGAAGAAAATTGAGCAAAGGAAATAGACAAGTAACCACCAGAATATATTAAATCGGCTTCAAGTTTTGATTTTGTCCATGCTTTGTGTGGGAAAGACGTTTTGATATTGCCTTACATATTGCTGTGATATTTGTTTTTAAATGTATCCGGCTATGTTTAAATTTGGTTGAAATTTATCTTTCTTAGTGTTAACCTTAGACACTACTTCCCTCTTTTCATCTACTTACCACTGCAATTATTTTTTTTTATTTTCTTTATGCTTATTGTTATTTTCATTTTGAAACTCTGCAAATAAAAATAAAAATATTAACGTTTTAACTTTATTTTCTATTCTTTTATAGAAAGTAACACAGCAATATGCTTACATTTCTTCTTCATATGCCTTATGAGAAATATTTAGCATTAAATAACGAGAATATTTGATCTAGTCGTTTATACTCGTTACTGGCAAAAGCGTCTTATGTAAAAGCTTTAGTTGTTGAAGGATGAATGGGTTTCAATTGCACCAGTATGTATTGTCGAAGAATGGAATCAGTTCGAACGAAAGTTCAGGTTCAAAGCTTCAAAGGTTAATCAAATGTTGGTTTCAAGTTCAATTAAACGTCGAAGCGACAACGTGTATTTACAAGAAAAGTTCGAAAATGGTTTACTAAGATATATTCGACTAATACTAAAGCTATTCGAATATTTTGTCTTGTTTTTCACAAATTAGTCCTTTTAGGACCATCAACCATAATTTAAGTATAATACGAATACTCTTGTAAGATGAAGTAATTGCTTAAAGTAATTCGTAACAATAAGTTATATGATCTGTTAATTTCGTTTGAATTTTATATTTAAAACAGAACCGCCATTTTTGCGTATTTGTGGTTTGTATTTTGATCTAATACGATTTTTTTTACAGACTTTTTATAGATTAAAGTTGTATGTTCTATTTCTGGCCGGTAAGAATATGTATTTTGTAGTAATGTAGCGTATTACGTTTTTGTCATTTCTATCTAAATAAATTTTTATCTTGAAACGTTCAATACCGGAAATGCAGTAGGGGATCAATTCGACTTTCGATATCCGCCACGTCGTCGATTGAAAGAGCACATTTCAAGACAAATCAAAAGATTTCCGGATGCGTCGCTGGAAACGTTGACCTCCCATCGAATCAATGAAAAACAATGCTTTTACTTGCATGTGACGTGTTTGAATTTTAAATGTCGATTGTAACCTCTTGAATTTTTTAAATATTGAATTTGTCGCTTTAACGCTTTAATGAATCAATGTTGCTCACATTATAGATTGATGTGCGTGATCTCAAAAAAAAAAAAAAAATGCCGAGTTACGTCGAGTGTAACATTTTTGCATGACTCCGATAATTTTCGTGTCGGCATCCTAAAAAGCACGAAAAGCTCATTAATCAAAGTTTGATTAACTAACCCTCTTAATAAACTGTCACCGGCATCAACTCTCTTTTCTTCTCAGTCTCCGATAAATTATATCGTGCGCCGTTCTTTTACATATTATTTTTTTAAATCTTCGTTCGAAGTAATTATATCGCCCATTAGACTTTAATTTTAATGGAATTAACGATAATCGTATTGGATTAGGAAACTAATGGGATAAAAACTGTTTGCTAGCTTTACTGTTGAAAATTCGTGCGAACATTTTCAACAGTAAATATTTTTAAACGAATAATTGAAACAAAATTTATTTCTATTTAGCTAATTTATTAAATATTATCGTTATGTAATTAAATATTAAATGCAATTAAATTAATAAAGATTTATTTTTATTTAAAATAAATATACACAGTTACTTTGTCACATATGTAGGTTGGAAACATTGCAAATATACATTTTGACATCCAAAATAAATAAAAAATTCATTATAATATATTTTAGAGTATTCAATACTATTGCCTGAAAAATAAAACAGTTGTAATAAAAACATAAATTTTGTGCGTATAAATTTCACAATTTTAAGCGCATTTACTTATTAAATTTTCAAAAATATTTTTTAATACATTAATACATTTGATATTTATGAGCATTTGAGGCTAATAATAGGTTGTAAAAAAGAAACGTCGTTATTCGTAATTAATTTTATATGAATTGTACGTACTATATGAACGCATTATAAAAAATGCCGAGTTTCTAGTTATGTTTGTAATGTAAATAAAAATGTAAAAAAAAAAATAAAAGCATCAGTGTCATTCGACGTGTAATATTCAATGTTTGTTGCTTTGAATAAATCAATAACACCGTATCGATAGCGAAAAGGGAACAGACGTTGACAAAGCCGCGGGACATCTAATGTTATTGACATTCCTGACACCACTATATAACACCTCTTGAATATAGAAATGTTTTGTAGTTTCAAAAGGAAGAAAAACGACGTCTCCATTAATTCTGCGTTGAGTGACGCTATTACAACATTAAAAGTAACAAATTAATGTTATTTGATATTATTTACGAATTTATTAAAATAATGACTTTTGATCACCTTTACGTCATATTGAACGAAAATAATTGAAATTTGAACATAACATTAGTTGTCCTGTCTCAAAACAGCTAACGTTCCTAATTGGGGTCTAAAGCTGCTAGCGACATTCTCCCTATTAGGTAACTCGCCTTTCCAAACTAACGATGTCCGGTTCGTTTGATCATTTGCATTGTTTGTCACACCCTCGTAACGCCTAAACGACCCCTATTCGCCCATCCTACTCAAATCATACTCAACAACGCTACAACTTTGTAATATGATTTGTTTTTAATTAATAGATGACTTTTAAATCGATGTTTGCTCGTCGTTTGAATATGCATGCATTTTTTTTTTCAAATTGGCAAACAGACAATATTTTTACGGAAGATACAATTTAAAAAAAATTGGCATTTTTCCCAATTAAAAAAAGCAATTCGTCGTAAAATGAATATTTATCAACATTCAGAAAACAACTAATTTAAATAATGTAAATCAATAATATTAATAAACCGACATGTTTTTAATACTTTTTGTAAGTATTTTAAGACGGTCGTAGCCGAACCAAAATCCCTTTAAAAAAATCACTTGTTGTACCGCAAGGTTCGGTTTTATGTCCCTACTGTCCCTACTGAAATATTGCCAACGTGCAGACAATATAATACTGTACGCAGATGTCTCCAATATGCTAATCTGTGCAAAGAGTGACACTGAACTAAAACTGAAAGCCGAAGATGCCATATGATATGACGTCAAAGGCGAAAGCTTGTCATTTTTGTGCCAAAAAATGAATCATTTAACAGTAATAGTTTGTCACACCATTTTAATTAATTCATACAAAAATCATTAGTTCCGTAGGTTTACAAATTTTTCAAACGTCGTGACCCGTCGTCGACTATAAATTGACCCGAGTACTTTGTGTCCGTTGAAAAAATAAGACTATCTATCACTCCGCCAACGCAAACTAAATGTAAAGAAAAGCAATTTTATCCGGAAAGAAAACTTAGAATAGGAAAGCCTTTAGTGGTTTTACTGTCGGGACATTCTAAAAATGTTTATCCGCTTGCGTAAGAAAAGCATTTGAAATCGCAGTATTCCTTCTGTCTAACTCCGGTGTACTATATTTATGTTCAGTACTAAAATTTTCACAGAGACATCTTTGAATAATTATTATACAGACTGTTACTGGAATTGTGGACGAAAATTTGTAATATTTTTTCTATTTCACATTTTATTTTGTTCTAATGCTGTGGAGCAAACCTGAATTTTTGACGAACATTTCTATTTTGTTTAACGGAATTTTATATATATTTTTAACCATTCAGTTTCGACACAAAGACATAATTGACATTTTTATTTAAATGACATCCCTTAAGTTTTTAAAGTAGTTCGGCAATTCCTTACTTTAAATTTTATAACTTTGACGACGACTTTAATTAAATTTGAACCTTAAACCTTAACAATCTATTTCCTAGATGTTTTCACCAATAAAAAATTCATACAATTACACGCTTCTGAAATTGCCCCCCCCCCTTCCCGTATTTCTGATCAAAGGGAACAGTTGCACATTTTATAAATGAGTCTAAAACTAAGTTCATTTCATCCTCGCAATATACATTATAAAACTTTTACGAAACGAAGTTAAACTTTCGTTTCTATTTGTCTTCGGCGCAAACTGAAATTGTTTGAGAATTTAATTTTTGAATCGCGTTAAAAAAACGCGATGGTAATTACAGAGCAGAAAACTCGGAGATAACTTTTTTATTAAATTCCGTTCGCGGAAAATCCGACGAGAATATTTTCACAAGACGCGAATATGCATGTATTACGCGATTTTCTATCAGAAATCTATTAAAGTCTCGCATAATATAAAAAAAAAGATAACTTCGTATAGTATATGTTTCGAAGACCAAATTTTATGTTATTCAGAGTATATGACGTATGTGGAAATATACAATGATTTTTTTTTAGATTTATTCAAATAGGAATTGACTAGAATGGCTTTTGGTACAATTTTCCATTAACTTTATTATGGTTTAGTTAAGAACTAAATAAAAGTTTGAAAGTAGTTTTAATTAAAAAATAAAAAAAAAATGGTAACTTTTCATAATCCACACAAATCCTTCAAGAACTGTCAGTCCATTAAACAAACGTAAGTTCGACGTGAAACATTACGATCGACATGACAGATTTAATGAGTAAACATTAGCACCGTATAATCAGGAAGCGTGAGCAGGCATTAATCGAACGTGTAAATAAATTAAATTATCCGGGAATTCATTATCAAATTCTTGAACGAAGTGCTGGAGTACCAACTTATTTCATTAGAGACGCGCGGCCCCTGAGATATTGATTTGCGGTTGTCTAAGTCAACACAGGTTAATTAGAAGTGACTTACTACTTACTTCCATCGAGCCAGACGGGATTACGACTATTTGAGAATAAGACATCCGGATCCAATTACAAACCGGCTTTAATAAACGCTCCGGTATGCTTTGCAGCACTAGTGTACGTACTCTTATAATGCATGCTCTAAGAACAATACTTGGTGCTTTATACTTATATAAAAGCTAATTAAGCAGTATATTTTTTATCTTCAGGGCTGCAACTATATTAATACGTATATAATTTCGAAAATTCCCGGCACCTCCACCATTTTTGCATTCTATCTCTCTTACTTAATCTCTAATATTTTTCTTTACATTTCTTATATTTATCACTATATGTCGGGACATATTGTTCGATAATATTATCCAATTGTACAATAAAAGTTACACCAACTCTGTCATACGTCAAGTTAAATGCAAGCGCGACAAATTTCTCCTCCTATTATACAACATGTTTACTAAAAGTTGTTTGCTTGCCTCGACCGACAAAATTTTATTTGTAAAATTGCATTTACACTGCACGGCACAACGATGATTTCTTCTCGCGAAAAACGCAAATTGTCGCGTATAAATGGAAAATGGAACACATTGTGTAACAGTTGAACACGCTTAAACGTATCTGCCGGTTTTAATATAGAAGCCTTTGTCTATTTTCTCACTTTATTACTTTACATTACTTTATTTCGACAAAACGTGGTTTGCTGTCAAGTCTTTGAACTGAATTAATAGACCGAAAACACTAACGGGATTTGTACGTACATTCCATTTAAAGTTACCCTTTGTTATCGTTGTTTCTAATTGAAAGCTGTATTTCTTGAATTCACTCGACAGTCTTTTAATTACATTTAAATTACTTGACTATTTTTTAGAAAATTAAAAGCATAAAAGCATGTGTATGTGTTGAGTTATATAAATCACGACTGCGCTTCACTTGATTGTAAACCTTTAACCAAATACTAAAGAAAAAAGGCGAAATCGAGGAGCCCTTTAGGAGCCGTTGTTAATCCTTTAAATTTTGGATGTGAATAATATTAAAAAATAAAATTAAATTATATAAACGTGTCGGGGGAACGACAGATCCCGTTGTTTGAGCAAAAACCCGGAGGATTTCGGATCTTAAAGTCAGTACTACTTGGGATGCGAAAAGTATACGACTTTATCAATGAGCTCGACATTTTTTATGAATTTATTCGGACGCCATCGGTTTTGTATAAAGTATTTCAGGTTATGGAAAATGTAATTACTTCATTTTATTTATTTATTATATTATTTCATTATATTTACGAAATGTCATTAAATTGTGTTCTATTCGGAGCAATGTTACGAGTTATGATTTCCTGTGTTTCGTGCTTCAGCTTTGTTATCAGAGAAGCATTGGTACTATGGTTTCACTAATTTAGTTAATTTAATACATACGGCTGATTGGCGTTATCCCGATGTGGAATAACCAACATAGTTAGCTAAACAATTGAACTGTGCAGTCCATTGCACGTGACCGAAGTTGTGTTTCCGGTTGTCAACGAGGTAGGGATTAGTGATTTGATTGATACTAGATCTAGTGTCCTGTTGCTGCAACAGCAGGATTGCCACAACGGAAATCAATTGAGAGTAGAGGTACATGACAGGCGAGTTTGTTTACGGCTTGTGGTTTGTACAACGGGGATTTGGTAAAGTGTGCCATTTGTCCGTTCGCCATTGTTTGAACCGAGTGGAATATAATGCGTCCTGATATGTTTTCACATTTAAATGTAAATTTATTGTATTTTCGAAACAAATTCCGATACAAGCTGCGCACTTCCACTGATTTAAAGTTGGTGGATTTACTGCGACGTGCTACATTATAAACGGGACATTTATCTTCTTTAAATACGGCAACTGCGAAAAAATACACTCGCACATTTAAAATTACCTTTATCTAACGCATTTGTGACTTTATAAGCAACCCCCTTATAACTTCAACAAGATTCCACAACAATTCCAAATTAAAATCTTATATTTTCTTAATAAAACCAAATTAATTTCGCAGTCTACAAGAGATTAAGCGTACCGTTAATGGATTAACTTTTTGTTGAAATTTTCCACAGAACAGAGAGGGTGGTTTGTGCAAAAATATCAGGAACTTTACCGAGGCCATCGATATTTCAGACGGGTGATGTAAAAGGACACTGAAGCGTCCGTGTTTCACAAAAACATCTCAAATAAACAGGGTGCTTTTATCGTCTAAAACCAGAGTTGGTCTTTTGAAGGGTTGCTTACGTGACTGTCTTGCCATTATATACCGAAATTGATACTCAGGAAACAAGATGAAATCGTTGAACATGCGATAGGTATCAACGTTTAAATCTGTTAATACTGTGTAATTTAATTTATTACAAAAATGCTGTTAATTTTAATTTAATTTATTACAAAAATGCTGCTAATTTTAATTTAATTGCAAATTATTTGTAATAAAATTTGTGAAGTTAACATGTTATTAACTGATCAATTACTTAATTAATATGATGTTACAATAATATTATAAAAATTAAAATTATGCTATAAGTGAAGTATTGGTATGGACTTTTAAGCGATGTTACTGTTATGGTGCTCGCCGATAGGTCGCGCTTTTCAGTGTCTAGCGAATTTTCTACTTGTTCAGGGAAAAATGGACACTACCTTTTACTGAAATAAAGAGGAAAACTTATAAAAATGCAAAGAAAATTAAAAGCCATTTGTTTCAAAAATACAAGTATTCCATTTTTTCCGCAGTTGTTTTCCAATTTTGCGACTTTGTATTCAGGCAGAAACCGCGCCACTTCACGTTTGCTGTCGACGTTTCGTACACTGTTGTAAGTGACATCTTTAGGGTGACACAATCATGTTTTCAGTCATAACTAACGGGACTGTAGCACGGTCACTATTTGGAGCAAACAAATAGCTATGGTAGTCTAGGAAATTTGTCGTCCAAAATCTGGGAAGAAATGCTATGACTGACTCGTTAACGCTGTATCAGTTATAAATTTATCGAACTATAATGACACTTATTTACATGCGAAACTTGGAAAAGATTTCTTACTGTTCTTTGGTTTGAAAATTAAACATGTAATTGTAATAATGGAAAAAATCTTATAAAATTTACAATTTTTTAAAAAATTTTAAAGATCCCTCGGGCTTTCGATTTTACAAAAAATTTAAGAAAATTGTCTAGTTTCTTGTCTGGATGACTTTTCAAAATTGTTATAATATAACCTGTTATAGAATTTATTGTACTGCGAATAGTCGGTCAGAAGCCCAACTAAAAGTCAGAAATATGAGGAATATTGTGCAGAGAAATAAGCGAAATAAAAGAAATGAAGAAAATACTACAGTATGAAATGACTGGGGAGAATTTTCACACAATTAAATGAAAGAAGTAAGTATTATGATTCTATAGCCATTTAGTCAACGCCTGGATGGATAAAATGCCCATCTGGTCGTCCGTTAAATCTTCTCTTGGTGGGAACGTGGGCCAAATAACAATTCCTTCTAAAGAATGTAGAAAATACAAAAAATTTATTGATCTATAATATCACTTTGGCGATTTGAAATGTGTATTTTCATATCTATGGAACTAGTACCAGCTATTTTAGCGATACGATCGTTATGGGATGATTGATCTAATGGCTTAGTCCATAGGTCAGTAATCTCAAGGTTTAAGGTTCAAATTTCTGTCACGGACATTAGATTTTTATATCATTGATGAAATTCCTGACTTTGATTTGACCTTTCGACCAACTATTCTGATTAGGTTGGATTAGGACCTGTTGAGGTGGCAGAAGAAAGGGGGGAAATAAAACTAAAGAAATAAAAATAAAGGGGTTTTAATAGAAATATACAATTTGATATTTAAGGAAGCCATTTTTATAAAAGTCGATTTTTAGTACTTTTTGCTCAAAGCAATATTATATGGAAAAATCTCACTGTAATATTGCGGCTACGTGTGGCTATGTCCCCAAATATCCTTGGATTTGCGATTAACACTAACGACTTTTTATTGCGTGTCACAACATACCCACGAGAATAAATAAAGTCTTAAAAATAAAGATAAAATGATTTGAATACCAATAAAACACCTGGCCACTAACGGAAAAGTTATATTGCCACTTAAAATAGCACATTTTAAATGGAAATAGGTCTCTTAACGTGTATTATGTATATCATAAAGAAATATTTAGGGAATTTTATGGCTTCCGATTTCACCCGTAAACTTTTATGCGAAGTCGTTACGATGTTTCCCCGAAACAGATTCTCTTATACGTCCCCTGAAAGAAAACAAATTCGAAGGGTGGTGAAGTAATAAATTTACCTCTTCAGAACTTTTCCTATTGTGAGTAATTATAAGTTTTAATATGACCTTTTTATTACTACACGGCCCTCGAACTTTTTCGCTTGCTGCACGGAGGTTCTCGTTAAATTATAAGTGTAAACGTCGAAAAAGTGATTCCTAATCATAGGAAATAAAGGCTCATAAAACATTGCACGCAATAAAGTTTTATTAATTAGAAATGTTTCATCAGATAATGTTTGAGTGGAAAACGTGCATTAAAGCATGTATTCAATAAAAGTAAATCAGACACACAGACATAGCGTGCAGAACGAAGAGAGCCATATATAACGAAACACATATCGTAAAATATAAGCCATCCCATTTTAAATGTACATTAACATGTTGGAAACGGTAGGTCGATGGGCGTTTTAGTTTCTTCTTATTGTGCTATGCGAGGGTTGGCAATACTTCTATCTGTGCTAATGGAGTCAACACTTTACATCTATCCACTTTGCCCAGTCGCCTTGATGCATTTCCTTATCGCGGGAACGTACTCATTCACCATGTTTATATTTTATGCAGACATTGCGAACGCAGACGATGATGGATAAAATTTCGATTTTATGTTTTTTTTTCAGGCGTCGTTTAGTTCTTGATAACGAAATGAGATCATAAAATGTTCTTTCTTTTTGAAATTTATTCGTAATTATAGGTTTTTAGTGACGGTTAATGTTTAATTTTTGTAAACAATTCGCAAGACATAAATATTTTCGAAAATTGTTTCATTGATTTTTTACACGCATAATCCTAGTAAAGATTCAAAATTTCAACATGATGAAATATTAGAAAGATTTATAATTTTTAGTAATTTATGATATTTTCTACGATAAATAGAAAATAAATGAAAAAGTTTAGAAAAGTTTATTGTTACATACAGTTTTCCAACAGAAAACAAGGAAAAACATACTATTTCCTCGCACTCGCATTGCAGAATGGTGTGAAAGTAAAAGGTAAGAACTCTTCAAGAACGATGAAAATTCTTCTAAATGGAATAAGCCTGCATCCAGACAACGAGACAACGAGATAAATATACCAGGAAGGCATGGTTGGAAAACGTCCCGCAACAGATTGAAATCGTGTCGAACGGGAGCAATAACCGAAAACCTCCGATCAAGACAGGTGCTCGACCAAACAAAAGGACTGGACAACTTCTAATCACGTTAGCAAATAACAACATCGATCTGAAAAGGAAAATAAATTAATTAACCATTACTTTAATTATAAACATTTAATTAAAATTGACAAAGTCGTTTATGTTGTTTAAACGATAATTTAAATTAATGTCAAAACGAAACTAAAATTACTTAAAAAAGAAAATGTTATTTGAAATTTGATATTATCAATCAAAAACTCACGTAAACAAAAATAAAATTTACTTTTGTCAATCGCTAAAAGATGGCAACACAAAATATGAAAATGGCAACGCTTTCAGGCGATCACATTTGGCAACGCCGATGAAAAGATCGTGCAAAATTCGAAAAATAGCAAATGATAGGTTTTGTTTTATTTCGGCAACAAACCGGCCAAAATTCATTAGAGCTGATGTGGCTCTTCTCCTCCTCCTGCTGGAAAATTTCCAAAAAGAAAAAAACTGGTGTTGTGTTTTTCAAAAACATTCCGTGAAGTGTTATGTCAAACAAGTGCCATCTTGGATTAGCAGTGTGTTAACTAAAAGGAATGAATAAGGTTTGTTCCGCATACATTTTAAAAATTTTTTTATTCAATTAAAATTTAATTTGAATTACATGTGAATTGGACAACAAGATTTGAATTTTGTTTCAAATATAAAAATTCATTAATAATTTAAAAATACAATTTCAAATCAAATCAATTAACCTATAAACGGTGCAACGTTTTGTTTATGTAATTTGACAAACAAAAAACTGAAACCCACGCTTTATCTTTTGCATTCATTGATGTTTTGAATACCAAGCAACGGGATAAAGTGTGTGTGTAAGTAATTACTATTTAACCACTAATAATTCAATGCGATCATTATTTTTGTTCAAATCAAAAGTAACAATAACATAAGAATTGTTCTTGTACTTACTTTTAAGTGATGGAAGCCACAAGTGTCACTGTCAATCAGAAATTGAGGTAGAAGTAACGGTAGAATTACCAACTATCGCTTTAAAAATTCCACTAGGCAAATCATAACTTAATAATCGTAACGATAATCAAAGTCGAATTATCATAATTAAAGTCACAATAATTACATGAAAGTCAAAGTTAAAAAATCTAGCCGGAGCGCTTATCACAGAAATATGTAATTTATATATTGATTGGCACAGTTTTCTATTTTCAGTTTATAATTTTTTCACATTTTGTGTTTTTTCCAAACTTCAATTTTCTCGTCCCTAGAATTTCACTCATCTTTCTTTTGGCTCCGTCTTCTTCCATTTCAACGTCATCTCTACTCGAGCAGCAAAACCGATACCAAATTGAAAGAAAATGACGCCATAAAGTAGATAGTGAAGACATCGATTATGTAGAATTAGACTCTAATGTAAACGCTGTCGATTCGTCCAGAAACCATACTAATGTATCTTTTCGTATATACATTGGTCAAATGCTTCTTTCCGTCTATTCCATCCATCGTCTTCCATTATGGCATGATTTCCTTACTCTTTCATACCTTATGATTCTATTCCTTTTCCACTAAAAAAATTTTCTTTTTCTTTTTCCACTCTTTTCAATCTCTTCCATTGTAAACCTTACTGGAATCCACCTCTACCTGTCTATGTTGTGTCCCCAATTAAAACAAGTAAATCTTATAGATGAAACAGATAAACAAATTGCAAAGCTCTATAGCTTTGAAAGCGCGCTGCAGGTTTCAGGATGACGCCGAAGGCGTAGCCTTGAAAGCGGGAGACTCTAGGAACGACAGTTTAGAAGAGAGTTGTGCATTAATTAAAATTTTAATTTCTCCGCAGAAATTCCTATGGAAAGAAGATAAATATAACGTAACAAAAATAGGTAATATAAATTTTTATGGAAACAATTTTTTCGTTTTGGGACTCGGGAAGACACTTTTCCAGACTCACTTTCTAGTCCCAAAATAGACTGTAAAAATCAATTTTCTAAGCGGGCGCTTGAAAATGATTTTTTTTAGAAACTAAAATTGATTATAATAGACATAACTTTGTCACTTCTTTTTTATTCCAGCATATATATTTTTTTAAATTTAAACAATACGCCATATATTAACAATTTGAATGTACAACATATAAGAAATTATGCAGAATCGCCCATAAAATGCGCAACGAACTCGCCATTTTGAATAACATAGGCCCGTTCAAATAAATATCACACGAAACATTGAATACAACGATCCTAAACAGCGACGAGCGAACGATTGTAATTAATGGTAATTTGGCCACAAAGGGAAACAACACAAACCGCATCACAGTCGAATTGATTCATTGGAAGGAATATTGCCGTTTCGTCCTTAATTTATTTGCGCGCGCGTCCTATCTGCGTTTTTGTTTCGATCGCAGAAATCAAACGCATCGTTGTTTTGTTCGAAATTTTCCGTTCCGCAATCACGGTGTTTTAAACGTCGGACGTGAAGTAATTAAAAAATGATTTATGGCGAATTTTCAGTAAGGTTTGCCGATTTTTTTTTTGTTGGTCGATCTGATTTTATATGTTACTGATTTCTAAACAAAGCCAACATTTTCTTATTTTACGTTTTCTGGATCACATAGCAGATTTCCTCCCTAGTCTTTTAAGTATAGACTATTCTTTTGATATCGTTTGTTATCCCTTTTTACTTTTTAATAGAAGGTTTTTATTTAATTATTTCTAAAACCCGCTTCGATATCTTCCATCCTTTTCTCGTTCTGTTCTCTGTTTTCCTTCTGCAGCTTGCTTTTAGTCATTGTCTTCTGTTTTTAGTTATCATCTGTAGCTTCACTTTAGCTTTTTGTACGTTCATGATCGAACCACTTCTTGGTGGTTTATTTTCCTGGTTAGTACCTAACTACTTATTTTTTTATTGTTGCTTTTATGCTTTTCCGCCTTCCCTGTATACCAGTTTCTTGTTGGCTTAGTTTTTCCATTTGCTTTGATATTTCTGTTGTGTATATACTTTTTATTTCATTTTTTTTTTTAAACTATTCAACATTTTATTTTCCCCTTCTTTTCTATTTCCTCTTTTGTTCTTATCGTGCTCCGATCTATTTCACACTTCACTCTTACCAGGAAGTGATCTGAGTTCGTATATGCTCCTCCTCCATTGACATTGTAATGTTATTTTTTTTTTTTGAAATGTCTATAATAATGAACTGTAAGGAATGGAAGGAAAGATTTCCAAGGATTGTTCTTGCTGGAATGTATTAGTAATTATATTAATAGTATAGTTTGACCACGACGTCTGTAACATCCTGTATAATCTTATTTGTTTATTACGACGTTCAGCGTTGTAATAAATTGTCCAATTAAATATTTTTGTGAACAAAAGGTACGTATCGGAATTTGTGATTTGTCGAACCGAAACAATTACGTTAATGACAACAAAAAGATTGATATTTCATGCGTTTGTTTTTGTAATCAAATTCCGGAACGAGTCCCCGTCCCCACCGCGATGTTCATATTTACCCTCTGTATCGACAAAAATGAAACAATACAAAATGTACGAACCGCGTTTTTCTATTACGTTTAATCCATTTTTCTCAACGGGAAAATGAATGCTTTTGTTATTAGTGGTTAATGTGTAATTTATTTTCGCCGCCAAAACGTGGTAAAAGGGCGTTATTTTATAACGTGATAACGTATGGATTAATCTTGTTCAACGCTGTGGACGGGAACCATTTTTCATATATGGTTCTATATATATATTTATTTATTTATAAATAAACTATCGAGTTGTAAAAAAATAAAATAAAATTTGACGGACCAAAACTTGTTTTGTTTTAAATACGCCCAGAAAATTTATTTCAAAGTTTCACAGAAATAATTAGAAAGAAGAAGTAATATTTTTTTGTAATAAATTATAATCCCAAGCCGTTTTTGTAAAAAAAAAAACAAACTATTAGAGAGTTGATGAAAAATAACACAAATCCTCGTGAAACTCATTTAAATTAGAAAAAAGGCAATTGTCAATTCCGTAATCCAACAAAACGACATGTTTTCCTTTGTTCTGTCATCCGTCCAATTTAATTAATAAGAAAACAATCAAATTACTTACAACTTGATCGTAAGACGCATTTGTGGATTTTGTGATGTTTTTTGGTGTCGGCGTTGAAAGAGGGAAACGGGGCACACTAATCGAATTAGAGTCGAGGTCCGGACATTTTAATCGTGACTAAAGATCCCGACGAAATTGTTTCCCATTGTCGCCGGCAAATTAAACTTCCGAACTGAATTTCTACAAAGGACCGACGATAAGGACGAAAGTGAAAGGATATTTCACAACGAAAGGCAGTGGAAGAATGATACACTTAATTTGATATTTTATGGATTAAGGATTTCTATAAGTACATATTGTAATGTTATTGTAAATAATAATTGAAATTGTTAAATGTATGAAGATGTGTGCCAGCAATAATGAAAATGTAAGAAAATCAGATTAAAATGTTAACTTCGTCATCATCAATAACAACATACATAAATAATAATAAATTAAAAAAAAAGAATGTTCCATGAAATTGTGACGTTAGTTACATCTATTTGGATTTGTCAATTTGGTATATGAGATTAGTAGGCGGGATGGATGAAATAATAAAAAAAAAGAAGAGAGACGAGTCGAAAAAAGTCAGTCAAGGAAATGATGTGATAGAAAAATCTATTATGAAATTGGATAAAATAAAGTGTTTTTAATTAAATCAAAAGAAGACAAGAGAAAATATTAGAATACTCAAGAATAAAGCAAATTAAGAAGGCTTGTATTGGAAAATGGGATATTCAAACATGATTGAAATGAAAAAGCAATAGGGCCCAGAAAAAAGAAGATCCAGAAGAAAGAAGATTCAGAAAACAAAACCAAAATAAAATTTATATATACAGGGTGATTCCTAAAAAACGCCGCAAGCTGTAGCTCTCTTGTTTATTGTCCGATTTCAAAAAACAAAAAACACAGATAGATGACCGTAAAAATACTACAAGGTCGTTTTAATTTTGATTTTTTTCTGCATTAACTTTAATGTGAAGCGATAGTCAAGTTTTTTTTTCAAACGGCAATGTATATTTTTTTAAATTTAATACGGTAGAGGATTTTTTTCTGAATCCAGTGATGTATAACAAGTTAATTTTGGTGAAATATTTATCAGAAAAAATAAATAAAATA
>JAFFZR010000020.1:2474-16733 GCA_018397195.1 Lethrus apterus
CAAACAACGAATTGAATAAGTGGCTACAGGAAGTGGAGGAGAGCTTAAGGAGTGTGGGAATAAAAAACTGGAAGCAGAAGGCTGCTGACAGAGATGTGTGGAGAGGCATAGGCGAAAGGTTATAAAAAAAGTTGCCGCGTTATTACACTATTGGCACTAAGATCCGATTCTTTTAACTTTTCAAAACAACCGGCTCGGGAATGTCTTCTGTAAAGGACTCTTTCTGAATAAATTGGCAATTCCGTTCACAATCGCCAAGCAGATAAACCAACATGTCTTCTTCTGAACAATTCATACTTGTATATTTTATTTTACACTGTTCTTCTTTATATAATTTTAGCTTCCTCCCACGTCTTTCCTTTCCTCTGTAATATCTCTGCAACACTGTTATTCCAAGTTGTGCTGGATCGTTGTTCCTAGCTTCTCATATCCTATTAACTTGTGTATTTTTATCCATCCTGAATAGGAGTCCAATCCATTTTAGCTTCTTTTCATCTATTTTGTTTTTTAGCGACTTCTCTCAGCCGCATTTCATCAGCTTGTAATCTTTTCTCCCGTTTGTCGTTTATCACCCAATTCATCACCCAATATTAACAAATGTCAACTTAGTTAGAGTGGTTATTTCTTTTTTTTTTTTTTCAAAAAGCGGCGTTGTATGTTCTTGTTGCTCTTTTAATTTTGATTTCTTGCCCAACTTTACTATTGAGAATTGCCACAAGATATTTAAATTCTTCTACTTGCACAAGGCTGTCATCACCTAATTTAACATTAAGGCTTTCTTATTTATTAGTTATAGCCATCACCTTGATTTTCTCCTTATTTATTATTAAATTATACTTCTCTAGTATACTTGACTATACCTTCATATTTCTTTCTAATTCCTTTCCACTTTTTCCAACAAGAACTACGTCGTCAGCGAACACAGAGGTTTCTATTTTTACCGGTTACAAATTCAGATATCCTATTCTGCCACCTCAACAGGTCGAACCCAATTACAGAGTGAGATCTTTGGGTTGCGACCACGACCGACTTAACAGTTGTCAGAAACCTATTCCAGCGTCTGCTGCAAGGATTAGCGAAACGTGGAAAACCTAATCAGAATCTCTCTGAAATAAAATTCCAATGTCCGTGACTGAGATTTGAACCTTAGACCTTGCAATTACTGACCTAATGACTAAGCCACTAGACCAATCATTTTAGTCCAACTTTCTTTTATAACTTCATCTAAAAGGCAGACAAACAGCAGCGGGCTCAATACTCCTCCTTGTCGCATTCTATACTTTAAAAATTTTTGATGTCAAATTACATGTTCTAACTTTACTGGTTGTTGTTTTATATTAACTTATAATTGTTTTAATTATCTCCTTTTCCACTTGTTTATTCTCCCAGCTATTACATATTCCTTCTTTATCAATTATATCGAATGTTTTCTTCTAGTCTATGAATCCCACATTTTTTCCCTTTGCAAGTGCCTTCTCTATGATTTGCTGGATGGTCATGTCCACTGTGGGCATTTTTAAAATCACTAACCTGCGAGTTGTATGCTACGATTTGGCGCGGTTTGTTTTCAAGGATAATCTCGTACAACTTTAGAACAGAGCGTAGTTAAAAACCCATTAGTTATTACAGTTCTTTAGATCTCCTGCTTTATGGTTGGGAAGTGTAACGGCCTCGTACCGTTCCTTTGGTATACATTTTCTTCTCCAGGCTAAGTTTAAAGTGGCCAAAAATTCCTCGTGGTCCTATGTACTTGATCAGTTCCGCATCTACTACCACTGCTGCTGCTTCGCCAATTTTTTATTTCCCAAGCCTTGAGTTCATTTCTGCAATCTGCATTGCCCATACGGTTTCTCCATCATGTATTTATTCGCCCTCTCCTCATTTCCATACCTAAATCTTGCAACTATTCTTTCCTCTCACAACTTTCTTCTTTCGACCAAGTAGTCCGGTGCCCTTTCATATGTACATAAGTCTATGTATTTCCTCCATATATTAACAAATGACTGCATCCCATTATAAAAGCAGCTGCAATCGCTATAGAATTTCGCACTAAATGGGCAGCCTGTATACAATTTTGCGCGTTTTAATTTCGGGAAAAAATTTGTTCAATTTTAGTAAAAATTATGATTACAATTTTTATTTGAAATATATTTTTAAAAGAATTTGATAGAAAATTTCACGACATAGATATTTGTGTTTTGTGAGGGTTGAAAAATCTATAACTAAAATTTAATTTAATGGGAAGAAGCACATTCACCTTTTAACGCAACGACGCCTGTTCATCCAACGCATAGTCAGCCACGCAAAACAACTGTAAGCACAACAACTGGCACAATTGGACTGAAAAATATAAATAAATAAAATTACATTTATTGGCAAATTACTACAATTGTGTAGGTAACTTGTGTGTATATCTATCTGTCTTTGTTCAACACGTTGATAAGACTCATTTAAATATATCACATATATCACATATATCTTTACTTCGTGCTCGCAACATTGTAATTGTAATTTTAAAAATACTTTCCTCTTGATATTGTATTTAAGGATTTAAGGACAGGTATATTCTTGAGATTAATGAATAAAAAATATATACAGTGTGGTGATAAAGTTTGGAACAAAATTCACAAAAGCGTTCTATAATGTTTTTAAGAAAATCGCTCGGACAAGTCAATTTTTGTTTTTGAAATGCCGTCTTCTGACGCTAATTTTTTGGAATGACGTCATTTGTTTTTGCACAATGACGTCATCATATTTTTTTTTAAATGACAACCCCCACTTTTTTCTTCTGTTTTTAATAGACCTTCTTACTACTTAAACGGTGATTTAAAATAATTGGTGCCTTACATAACAATTTTTTTGAATAAATGACACATTTAAATTTTTTCTTATAAACAAAAATTTTAATTTTTTGAAGAAAAAATGTTATTTTTTTCAGAAAAGTTCTTATATAAAGAATTAATTCGGTAATTACCACTTAAACATCAAGGAAGTCTATCAAAAGCAAAAGAAAAAAATAAGAGGTGTCATTTAAAAAAATCGATAATGACGTCATTACACCTTAAAGCTTCACTCTTCGTCTTAGATACATAAATTACTGTTATTTGCTTTAATTTAGAATGTTTACGATTATTATTTCTACTAAATTATAACCACTGAAGTAAATGTGTCATTTATTCAAAAAAATTGTTATGTGAGGTACGAATTTTTTTACATCACCGTTTAAATAGTAAGAAGATCTATTAAAAACCGAAGAAAAAAGTGGGGGTTGTCATCAAAATTATGATGACGTCATTGTGCAAAAACAAATGACGTCATTCCAAAAAAAATTAACGTCAGAAGACGGCATTTTAAAAACAAAAATTGACCTGTCCGAGCGATTTTCTTAAAAACATTATAAAACGCTTTTATGAATTTTGTTCCAAACTTTATCACCACACTGTATATTTTTTACTTATAAAATGATTAGTTATGTAATGAAGTACGTCCGTGCGGGCTTCGTTTTAAATTGCTACATATGAAGCAAATAATAATAATATTAACTCTTAAAAAAGTTAGATTAAGAAAATCTCGCCGTTAATTTGTTTTAAACTATCCATTAAAAACAATTATTTTTAAATGCAATGCAGAATAAAGAAGAAAAATGCTATACCCGCCCGCCATATCTGGATTGGTCTCATATCTCATATCTGAGTAAATATAGATGAACCTCCTTGGGAAGAAAGTGTCCTTACAGAGGAAGTTTAATCAATTCATGTTCGCCTAGTTCGGTGAATGCTAATATTTTATAATTAAAATCCCGTTGAAATAAATTTATCTCATCTTATTCTTTTAAACATTGTATATTTTGACAGAAAATATTAAATATTTTCAATTTTTCCCTCTGCTTCATTTACAATAGGTGAATCTTTTACTTTCGTTTCATTAGTTTTTTTTTTTGTTTTTTTTTTGTTTTTTAATCCATTTGCGACTTTCAATAGATAACAAGCCCCTCATATCTTTATTACCTCTTCCCATTTTTTGCTATTTATTTACGAAGCCATTACTGTCAGGATTGTCGTTTAAGTTTTTATTCTGATTATAATCAGAATAAAAACTTAATGTTAAACATTTTACATTTATTTTATTTCCAAGTATTTTCCGATTTTGCTCCCTTTTTTCGACTTGTACGGTCATTAATTTATACTTTTAGTTTTTCTGTAACGTTCAATCAATACTACTTTTAAATTGTAATTTGTCTCCCTCACCTTCTTCCATGTCTCTACCGCCTTGATAACATTATCTCCTTGATGTATCGTCTTTCTAGATCCATTAACTACTTCTTTCCCATATTGACAAGCCCTACCTCTTCGTGTCTCCTTTATCCATATTTTGTTCTCTCAGGCACATCTCATACCCCATCTTGCTCATTTCTAACTGCATTCATTCCCTTCTTGTCTCCATTTACGTATAATTAGCGTTGGTCGTATCACTTTAGAGCAATTTTTAATTCTATCTGTAAAATTACTTCCATTTACTATTGCTCTTTCATCACCCCCAGCTCCGTATCTCCCCTCTCCTCCATGTTTATGCCTCTTTTAGTCCATAATATACCAATTTAGTCTTCCGCCTTTTTATCTTTCGTATAAACATACTTTAAATGTCACTTAAGAATCCTTCTTCTCTCTCCTTTCGTCCTTCTTTAATCGTTGGGCTTGTCTACCGTTATAAGGCCATTAAAGTTCGATTAACTTCCTTCCAGTCTTTTGGAATTTTTCACACATGTTCCCACTGTTTGTATTCCGCGAAGAACTTCCAGTGATTCTTGCAATTATTTCTAATTTCTATAATTTTCAATTCTCTTACCAAAGAAATTTTCGCTCGATCCCTCGATCCCTATGTTGTTATTATATTTGGAATGTCTTATTGAATCTTACGAAAAACTATTCCTTCACTTGTATATTTTATTTCACAAATGGCATTTATTTTGTCATTTTTTAATAACTATCCTACCGCTTGCTCTCTTATTTTCCCTTACAGATGGAATGTATGATATACAATTTGGCAACATTTACTATTTTCGTTATATCAATGTTATATTATTTATTATTGTTTCTTTGTTGCTTTCAATTGCTTCTTCTCATCGTGTCTGATTTTCTTTCCATTTTCTTACTTGTAACTTTTGCTTCTTTGCCATCATTCACGTCGTCCGTTCTTCCCAAATTTCTTTTCGTTGAAACTGAGTTTTTTATAAAATATATTTTTAAGTCGTTTAAAGTTTTATTGAAAAAACAATTTCTTTTCAGGAAATTTGTATTCCTCTAGCGGCTAAATGAAGCGACTTTGAATAGAGGTAAGTTGGGTTAAGGTTAAATCGTCCTCTTTTGGCCTCAGGAATATGTTGTTATTTTGTACAGACCTTTCGGGGACATCCCCGTATAATACAGGTATCAGTTACTCAATTACACATAGTTAAATGTTAAATATTTACTGCAATGAATAAAAATAATAATAATTAAAAAATTAAAAATTGTTTTTAATAATGTCGTTATAGCAGTTTTCTAGAATAATTTACCAATTGCACGTTGTTTTGATAAATGAATGTAATTAAAACCATGCGTCAAAGACCACCAATATTACATCACAACCTTTGCCCGCATAAATTAAAAGTTTACACGTTTCAATACCAAGAGGAAATTATAAAATAAATGTAAGCTTAATAAGAAAAGAATGAATAATAATAATATCACTCACCAATTAATTTCTAGTTATTTCACTTTAAACACAACTTTAAAATTTTATTTAAACTTTAATATGCGCAAGAGCTCCGTAAACATTATTTATAACCTCAAAACTAAATTAAACGTCAAATATCTAAATAACGCGTTTCCATGCGATGGATATTGTTGTTTGGTGTATGTTTTGTCATCTATCGTGTAATGGCTGAAAGACACTGTATTTTAAGAAATCTTTATTTTCACTAATTGGACTATGTAAAGGAATCTTAAAAAGCAGCAAGAATTCATATTTCTTTTATTGCATAAAATATAATCAAACGAAACAGTTTTCTGCATTTAAGCTAGATATTTTTACTTGTTGAATTATATGTGTTCTGGTTCATAGCCTTACTATAAGTTATGCTCCCATCCGTAAGGTGGCATACACAACGATGTTTAAGTTTAAAATCAGCCATTTGTTTCCGAATTGGCTTTGTGTATTTGAAACTTTACTTCTTTTAGACGTTTAATGAAAGTAATTATGCCCTGATGTTGATAAAAGCGTTTGTAAAGAAAAGGGGTCATAATTTTGAAGTTGAATAATGTAACGTAAGTATTCATACAACTTTAAAGTAAATGAGCTTTTTCTATTCGTCACAAAGAATATGGTAAGATACAGTAATTAAAGAAAATGAAATTGGCAAAAGCACTGGAAACGGAAATGGAAAATTCTTAAACAGATTATATCACAGAAATAAAGGTAGCAACACTAATGAAAATGTTGGACGGCATCACATTTAACTCAACAAGGGAACAGAATTTTATAATTATAAAATTTATAATTATATACAGGTGTTCAAAGTCATCGACTCTGCTAACTTCGTTATTTTTGGAGCTACAGAGTCGGTTAAATTGGCAAAGGTGCAGTGATTTTTCCGTTGATTCCAATGGTCCACACAAAAAGACAATTTCGCATCACATTTCAGAGCCAACTCAGATAATTAGATTTTTTTAAATGGAACAGCCTGTATATTTATGTAGCAGTCCGTAGAAAATGAAATTTTGCACAAAATCTTATACTACTATATGTCAGATATGAAAAACAAAATAGCTACGACGTTATCTTCTCCCTATCGTTCTTCTTATGCACTGGTGTAATAGGATGCATGGAGGAGAAGAGGTCGAAATGGATACGGCAAAAAAAAGAAAAAACCCAACGAAAATCGATAGAATTAGGACATGGAAGGTATTTAAAAACTACTCCATGTTTTTTTTTTTTTGCTGTGCTTCTCTTGAAATTTTTATCGTCTCTATTATAATTGTCAGTTAAATTTTTTTCTCATTCATTTTTCTCCAGATCATCACGGCAATACGTCCTCCTTCTCTAGAAATCTGTAAGATCTCTGACCTACTTTTCAATCCGATTATTTCTTCGTCAGTTTAACCAGATCACCACGGGAATACATTCCCATTCCAACCCAGTCTTCTTGCACTTGTTCGTCTGTTTTTTTTTTTATTTTGCCCTTTCCGTTTTATCCCATTATAATTATTCTACTTTTTCAAAGCAATGATGAAAAAAGGTGAAGGTATATGAAAATTTGTAGAATGCGTAGAATTGATGGAAGTTTGGAAAAGTGTGGTTGGCTGATATTTCCAGTACTACACGTATGTTTTCAAATATTTTCCACATTTGCTTACAAATTTATTTCATCTATGATGATTATAACCATCTACACCATATAGATTTGCTCCACACGAACATCCCATCCAACCCATAACAATTTTCTTAGCTATATGCAGGCTGTTCAATTTAAAGAAAACGAGTTTTGTCCATTTAAAGATGTTTAAGTTAATATTTAATTTTCGAACAATGTGTATAATAAAATAAAGATTTTTAAAGTATTTACCTTGAAGTATTGGCATAAAAATGCCCAAGGATTAATGTAAAACAACTATCAACAATGGTTGCATTGACTTTCTAAGAGAACGGTGCAAATGTATTTTTTTTTTTCTTAAAAGCTAAATATCTCAGAAACCGTTGAGTTTTAGTATAGGATTAGTTAATTAAAATTACTCTAAATTTTAGCGTAGAATTTAAAAATGCAATAATATACAGGCTGTTCCATTTAAAATAACAAAGTTGTATAATCTAAAAGCGAAACTGAACAGCCTGTAAACATCAGAATATTTTTACAGTATGGCTTGATCCCGAATAAGTTTTACTTAAAACATTTTTTGATAAAATGAATAGGTAAGCCGTGATCGACCAATCCCAGAAAAATGCCACAGTCTGTAGAATTTTTTGACAAATTGCATTATTCTTCAAAGATTCTAAAGTGTGTTAACTGACTTAAAACTGACGAACAAAGATTTAAATTTAAATTCGCCAAAAGTCTAACAGAAAATTAAATAAAGAATTGTTGATTAAATGGGAAGCATCAGGTGGCCGTCTGCTTCCTCGGCTCCTATTGAGATGCTTCAGTTTCTCACTGTTAGATGGGGCACGTGCATTAGGCAAAAATAGCAACTGCCGAAACAGGCTTAAGTATACTAACTTGATCGTCTCATACAGGAGCTGTACTGACGATGGGTGTATCCCAGAAACTGACGTTAATCTACAGCTAATGTGTTAATCTACAATGCATGTCGAGCTAGTAGCACATTACTCTATAACATGTCTGGACTAAAAAATGTAAAAATAATCTAACGTCTATCTTATTATTCTTACACTAACTACTTATTATTATCGCTTTATCACTTTTCAGGACTTACAAACCAAGGAGGTCATGCGATGGAAGACCATCTGAAGCGACTGCGCTCGGTTCGCTCCTTTATACGACATCTTTAAACAAAAGCTAGTATTTCCACACAGATTAGTTGGTAACCATTTAATGATTTGTTGTTGTTACTTAGACGTATTCGACCTTTCATGTTAAAATAACCACCTTTTTCTGACATTTGTTTTGGATCTGTTTCTGATAAACTATAGCTGTTTAAATTTTTAATCAAATTGCTGAATACAAAAACATTTATTTGTGTAGAAAAAACCTGTACATTATTTACAATTTCATCTAAATTTGACTATTTTCGACTGAATTGTTCCAAATCCGTTCCATCAACTGTATAAATTGGTTCGACGTATTGATACCTGAAATTTGTAGTAAATCCATTGGTTTTCGCCTCTTCTTCACTTTGAGTAGTATCATAAGAGACTTTCTGGAGACGCCCGTTGGGTTGTAACAAAAGGTATCGACCGTTTGCCACAGCCGTCGCCACTGATATGTTCGGTTCTGGTTGCGTTTCCTGCAAATCCTTAAATTACAACAAAATTTACTTAAAAAATGCAACTTACTTCTTCGTTGCTTGTGGTCGATTTCGGAGTTGTGGGTTCTCTTGATTTTATCTTTCTGGTGCGTTTCCTTTTGGGCTTAGGTGTGGTTGTCAAACGTTCTCCGTATTGTTGATTTATTTTTTCTTCTTCTTCTTTAGTCAAGACTATCGTTCGGTATGCCCCATCGTCGTTGTCATCTTGATTAGAATTCGTCTGATCGGACGGTGAGAGTTTTTTGGCGTTGTTTTGATTTCTGAACGTTTTCTGCGTGTACTGATCGTTTTGTTGCAATCTGCCCGATCTGACGTCGGGCGAAAATTGCTGAATGGGTAGTTCGATCGACGGCGTCGGGTCGGGGGCTCCATATTGACTTTGTGAACTCAACGAATTTAAATTTGAAATGTGCGTTTGGATTTGTGGACTTCCGTACTCGGTTTGGACACCTTGCGACGAGCCTTGAGATGATGAATATTCTGAAAAAGTTGTAGCCGACTTGAAACTTTGTTGGGGTCCGTATTGGTTCGGTAAAGCTTGTTGGCGCACATTGTTAAATTCTTGAGTTGGTGTGCCGTATTGGACTTGTGTGTTTTGTTTTGAAATGTCTTCTTGTCTTTTCTGATTAAACGATTGTGTTGGCATATACTGATATGGTAACTGTTGGTTCGATATCTGTGGATGGTTCTGACGTAATTGGTCGTTGCTTGGAGTGCCATATTGTTGAGGCAATTGCTGGGTGTTTTGGGTTGAAATTGTTTGAGTAGGTGAATACTGGTTTGAAACTTCTTCTTGTCTTGCAGCTTGACTAAACGATTGTATTGGCACATATTGATAAGGTAACTGTTGTTGCTTAAAAAAATTCCATTGATCGCACACCTGTGGTTGATTTTGACGTAATTGGCCGTTTATAGGCGCGCCATATTGCTGAGACAATTGGTTTAACCTTTGATTTACGACGTTTGACAATTGGGCATTGTTCTCCCTTAAATAAATTTGTGTACGAGCTGGTAAATATTGGTCGGATGGTGTTGGTGTCATCTCAGGCTGACCATATTGAAGAGATGGTCTTTGGATTGGTTGTGGTGGGCCATATATACTTGCGGGTATGTTTCTCAACTCCGTTTGATTGGACCGTAAGCTTACTTGCACTGTAGGTAGTTCTAATGCTGGACCTGCTGGTCTCCAACCACTTGGTTGGTATTGGGCTTTAACTGCCACACATATGCAAAATATTATTACCCCCTGGAACAAATATATAAAATGTTATTAATCTTTCGCGAATTTTGCAATAATAAATGTTTTAATTTTTTAGAGAAAAGTTATGAATTTATTTTGTACGTGGGATTATCAAGGATTGAAGCAACAAGATTAGCATAAAAAGGATGGAAATTGTATTAGAATGTTCCAATGCTCCCACTGTCATCATCTTTCCCATAGGACCCACATTCGGCGTCCATCCAGTACTTATTTGTTTTTCACATTCCCACACTTGAATCTATCAATGATGATTTCGTCCGAATATCCGCCTTTCAAATCGCCTTCCTACCTAAATGCACGTTCGTATATCTGTCATTAGCTTCTCAATTTCCTCCACCTCCTTCACTACGGTCAACTACCTTCATCCAAGATAATCCCACATTTTCACACATTTTTTCTGCTCGTCTACCATTTCGACAACACCTTATCCTTCCTCTCCCTTTTTACTATCTATTCCAGCACCATCCCCTCCAGATCTCCTATGCATCCCTTTGCCTCTTTTGTTGCCTCTCCTTTCACCTTTTCCCAACCCCTTCTACCACTTCCCTTTTAACAAATCATCAATCTAGTTATGGATTGAGCACCATCCTCCTATTTTAACATCTCTCTATTCTCTTCATCACCTTCCCCATCTCTATATTCTCCGCCAACATCTATATCATCTGCGTATGCCAACATCTAGGTTTTTTCTGCCCCCAACCTCAATCCACCATCCTACCCTTGTCTTAACACCTTCTCCAATGCAGATTTAAATAAGTTAAACAGCAAGGGGCTCAGCGGATACCCTTGTCTTATGTCTTATTTCGTCCTGAACTTCGTTTCTTTTTCCCCTGTGTTCACCCTTTACCAAGTTTCCTTGTATATTTCTATCACGTTTTTTACCATTTTCCCATCTATCCCTTGTGTCATGTCATTAGTGATTCAATTATCCTTGTCCGGTCTACTTTATAGAACGCCGCGCCGTCTTCAAATCAATAAACGCTTGTTCTTCTCGTCATTACGTAATTTAATGGGAATTGATTTTATGGGATTATTGGTCTAGTGGCTTAGTCAGTAGGCTAGTAATCTCAAGGTCTAAATTTATATCATAGATATTGATGACTTTGTATTGATCGACTATTCTGATTAGGCTTTCCACGTTTCCCTAATCCTTGCAGCGTATGCTGGAATAGGCTTTAACATCTGTAAGACGGTCATGGCCGCAATTAAATTCATCCTTCTCAGTCCAGATAAGTTCTTCGAGCTTTGTACAAGTGGGTGAGAGGGAGAGAAAGAAAATGTTTGTGTTACCTCTCACTCCTCTATCATTCCTGAAAAAGGCATCTTCCTTGGGCAGTATGTCCTTTCTTTCCACATTCTTCTCAAATTTTTCTGTTAAAATGCTAGCATATATCTTATATCGTATTAACACGATTCCTTTGTAAATTTCTACTTTTTCTTCTCTTCACTTTTCCACAGCCATCTGGCCGAGCCTTCCTCCTTATCAATATGTCATTTATTATTCCCCACAGTTTCCTCCAGATCATCCATCATCCTCCGCCGCTTTCTTTTTAAAGTATCGCCCCGCTGTTAGCACCTCCTCCCAAGTGATTCCTGTCGCGTTCTACGTGGTTTTCGGTTTCAATTTCTCTATTCGTCTCTATGTTCTCACCGTCTCTCGCGGTCCGTTCTCGCAATTCAGTAAAATATTTCTCTTACTGCCCGAGTGTTATCAATTCATTGCTACTTTGCCCCTCATTTCTTTTTCTTTCTAATATGCCGCCAAATTTATGCCTCACTCCTCAACTTCCCCACCTTCTTTAAAACTCTTCCTTTCTTTGTTTTCTTTCACAGAGCTTGCGATAATGCTGTTTTCTTCTTCCAAACTCAAATTCCTTGCTCCATCCTTACACTACTTCTTTAGTAAAATAGTAGAAAATTAAATGCATGAAAATTTGAAGAAAGTTATATTCAAAATGTAAACACATTTTTTTCATGAAAAAAGGATTCATGAGACCATACAATCCACACATTTCCAGAAATAACAACAATTAACAAGGAAAGTCTGGACGAAGACAAAAAAATAAGATAAAAGATGTTCTAAGTGTAATAAACTTGTCTATCAAAGATTCATAAAAATCTGAAACTGGCTGTAGTTCGATATATACATGTTGATTCTGAAATTACACTATTTTAACAGGTAATGGTGGTATAGGTGACCTGAGGTTTCGGATAAGGACAGCTACTTATTAAACTACTACAACTTGTTTCAGAATCATCCTGTACATTTTAAATTATTGATAAAAACAATACGGTTTTCCAAAAAATAAATCAACTACAGTTCAAGTTGTGAACGTGCTTTCTGGATTTTTTTTTATGCCTTAAGTTCTAAGAACTTATCAGGGCTGCGAGGTATTTTTAATAATAACGATAATAAATTATTATTAATAATAATAATGATAATAATAATATTTATTTCAAACATGATGAAGTATAAATGTACGACACAATGCCTGAAAATTGTCAAATTTAAATCATTCACTAAATATATGAAATTGAATATTAAAATTAAATATGTAATATACAGGGTGAGTCATAACGTACAAATGAGATTGAAAGGGTAGTAATATAAGATTAAAATAAATATTTTTTCTTAGTAAACTTTTGCCCAAAGATCAATAATAAGAAAGTTGCTCAGTTTAAAATTTTTAAAAACTAACGCTTACTTTTTGAATACCACTGATATTAATGACGGTAGTAATATAAGATTAAGCATTTTAAAAACAATTAAATAGCTGCTACTTTTATGTTTTTAAATTTTTATAATTTTTTAAACTTTATATTGAATACTTAACAATCAGATATCTTCAATTTAAATTTAAAATGTCAGTTAGTAGCATAGTTTGCACAGAATGTTCATTAATCGATTTAACTTTAATTTGCTGTAACTTTCTGGTTACTGTGTTTTGGTCAAAAGTTTACTAAGAAAACATATTTATTTTGGCCTTGTCTTACTATCCTTTTATTCTCCTCCGTACGTTATGACTCACCCTGTATATGCGCAATAAACAAATACAAAAAAAATACATAAAAAATAAATATTCACCAAGAAAGTTATTTATAGCATAACAATTCAAAGCAATTAATAATTCTTTAAACTTTTCTTTAAATTGTTTATTGCGTTGTTTATACTTCCAAATAGGTCATTTATGTATATTAAAAACAGTGTAGGCACTAATGCTGAGCCCTAGGGTACTCCAGTATGATTACTTAACTCTGTAGTTTCCATGTTATTACCCAGAACTTTTGTTTCCGACCCCTTAAATAAAATTGAAATTGAAAATTGTATTTCCATGAATTTCAATTTTTTTAGGTTTTTTATTTTCCTTGTTTTGGCTTCCCAGTTATTGTTTCTGTTCTTGTTAATAACATGCGGTATTTGAGGTATCGATCATTGGTTTGCGTGTATTTTCCGTAGTACATGTTTCATTTTAAGAGCTTTTCATAACTTCTACGAAAAAAATATGTAATGGCTGACATGATTATTCGTCTCTTTTTCATTATTTAATTTTTTTTTTATTTCAATTAATTGTCCAATTCATTGCTCAAACCAAATGTACAGCGCCATCTATCGGTGGTGGGCGCAAGCGTTGGTAATTCGTCCGCTTGGGCCATGCGAGCTTGTGCGTCCACTTTATTTTAATGTTTGCATTCCATTAGCTCAATATAATGGAAGAAATAAATTGAAATAAAACAAAAGATTAATATTTAGTAGTTGTAATGTTTCATTATCACTGTATCATATCGAAAAATTTCAAATTTTTATTTTATTCAATTCATTTCTTATTTTATTTTTATTTTACTGAAATCATTTTTTATTTTATATTTATTTTATTCATTCAATTTTTTAATTTATTTTTTTAAAACTTAATTACGTAGTCCTTACCTAAATTTAGTTTATCAAATTTTAATTTGTGGCTTTGGCGTAAAGCAAAAAAA
>JAFFZR010000021.1:0-21220 GCA_018397195.1 Lethrus apterus
TAAATTAAACAGCAATATTGAAGAAGTCGTATTAGGGATTTTTTAATCAAAAAATCTTCTTAATAAATCTTGTTCAGAATCGTTCAAATAAGCTTAATAGTAAATTTTTTTAAAAACAAAAAATTTTGAAAACCTCAAAAAATTTCCAAATTTATAGGTGTTAATTTTGATTAAGTTGAAAATACTGTTATTTAAGTAAATATTATCATTTTTTGTGATTGTATTGAATTAAAAGAATAAAATAAAAAATCATGGCAAACTTGTATGTTTATTACTCGAATTTTCTGGGCACAGAAATTTTTTGAGAAAGATTTTCAAAATGTTTTGTTTTTAATGACATTTCGAATTTAGCTTATTTTAACGATTCTAAACAAGTTTTAATAACAAGATTTTTTGATAAATACGACTTCTTCAATTATGCTGTTTATTTTAAATCGTAGTAGACTAGTATTTTACCGTGAAGTGACATACCCTAAAAGTACAATTTAGTGAGGGGTGTAATCAGAAAAAAGAAATTTTTTAAATCGATAATATACAATTGTATTATTAATAATAATAAAAATATTGGGGTGATGCCGGTCTTAAGTGAGACACACTGTAGATTTAAAAGTGTATCATAAAAAACACAAGTTGTCTTTACATATTTAACTTAAAAATAATTCAACTGTATTCCTAAATATTCAAAACATCCCACGTTTATTTTTTCACAAATATTTTATACTTATCTGGTATCGTAAATTTAAAAGCAAATAATTTAAATGTATAAAGTTTCTACCGCTCCTTGCTACAAATCACATAATAGAGAAACAATGAGCGCCGACAAAGGAACAGCAACGCGAAAGAACACACGGAACAATTATAATGATTTACGAGTGAATATTTAAGTTGTATAACAAAAGCTCGCTAAAGTTACCAAAGCGATAGCGCACTTCTTGTAGTTCAGTTATTGCCCCTATTTCTGTTTAATGACGTATTGTTAATTAGTGATTTGTATCTGTGTGTTTAAACGTATTCCGAATAAGGATGCAATATCGTATTTCTGGAGTGCGAGACGTACTATTGGATATATAAATGTCAATCTCTGTTACAAATGATATACAGCACACACCACACACTTTTAATGAAAGATTAACTCAAGATTTGAAAAAAAGTGGTAGTATGTAATATATGACTTAAAACATTTTGTTTTTGTAGCGTAGTAATTGCACGGTGCAATGAGATATGTGTGTCTATTGATTCTTATACGTGTTTCGAATATTAACAATTAATAGTACTCACGATAGGCGCTGCAGTTAATTGTAGTCAAGTTTTTATATTACCAACGCAATATAATAGTAGTTTACGCATCATTATGCCTAGCGGCTCGTGCTGAAAGCATACGAGTTTTTTAATGACACTTCACGCACGTGTTGCGTACACTATTTTATCTACAACCGTAAATATGAAGAAGAAAATTACCGAAATTCGTTAAATATAAATGTCGCCTGCAGTGTCATGTGTCTGTCCCTAAATGTTTCATAGCAACGGTGTCAACAAGTACGGACATTTTGCCGTGGTTGCCGTGGACACTGCGTCAAATAATTTATTTTATCGCACTTGTGTTATAATGAATCTATTATATCACTTGTGTTATAATGAATTACTTTACGCACTGATTGGAGTACGAAAAAGCCTACTTTATGCACTGGTTGTAAATAAAATTATTTTGCATGCTTAAAAACAATATTTATAGTCAAGTGGGGTAAATGTAAACGTTTTTTGTATTCTGTAATTTGAAATTTCATATTTTGTGTTTTACGAGTAATTAATTGTTGACCACTGTAATAATACCCATATAGTTTCAACTGTTTTAAAGATTTTCTCCAAATTTTACCTTCATACGAGTTACTATCTGACTTTCAAGGATTGTTTACAATTACCCTATCGAAAAATTATACTGTGCAAATATATGGGGTAAATGGAAACACCTTATTCGATGTCCAATTGATCTACTAGTAAATTTTGTTAGGGAATTGGAAATGCTGGTTTAGATCGGGAACGAGATTTTCCAGTTGAAACATGCAATGAGAACAACAATGCAAGTGAATTATATTTTTATGAAGCCTGACGATAAGTGCAATTTTTGTTTCTTACGTCATTGACTGCCCTTATAAAATCGTATTGAGTATATCTCTCTTTTTTTTACTTACATTTTGGACTTATTTTTCTGGAAAGAAAAACATGATTTTTGTATTTACCCAAAGATAGCGTTTACATTTTCCCCACACGTACATTTCATTGGGGTAATTGTAAACATTTGTTTGTACCGAGTAAATTAGTAACCTTGAACTTAGGTCAAAGAAATAAGTTTCTTTACATCACAAATTTATCATTATAAACAATAGACAGTTCGAAACTTATCGTTAGTGTCCTTAAAGTAAAATATTAAGTGATGTTACTGAAACGAATTACGAAGTTAATAACAACACGCAAAACTTTTCGCAACATCACACGTTCAGTCCGTGGAATTGTACCTAAATTGTGCGGTGCGTTACCGGCAGGGTTGTATCAAATGGCGTAAAGGTGTGGAACCATTCAATTTTAAAATTCTAATAACATCAAAAACGAAAAACTATAATAACGAACTGTTTTATACTATTATTTAATAACGAATAATAAGGTTTGTAGTACCTTCTTTAAGTTTTATAAAAGTTAAGTTATTGCACCTAGTATCAACCAATTAAAAAATAGCAACAGCGACTTTCTGTAAGCTCGGCTAGGGCCGAGGCATCTCAAAATAAACCTGAATTCTACACAAAACAATTTGAAAAATGTTTTGATGGTTAGAATTTCAAATATCCCGCTCTGGTACTGACATCTACCGCTATTTTAAGTTAAATTCTACCGTTGCGAAATAATTTCATCTGGCAACACTGCCTTAAAAAACTACATTACATCACATCGCCTGGAAATATATTTCAGTCTAAATTTATTAATACGGTTTGTTATTGCTTACCCATAAAATTATGTTATAAAGCTGTTATGTTTGCATTTGCTATTTAACACTTAGAAAGTTAAAAATATATCAAATAATTGTAATATAATTGATGACGTATGTACTTTTCTTAGAGCGAACGCACTCTAACAATCCTGGAGTGGGATTGTGTGGCTGACGTCATATCAAATGAAATTGGTTGGCGTCGGAAAAATATGGCCTCGCATAAACAATAAGTTAGTTTAATATTTGGTGTAAACTAATATTTATATTAAAACCATTTATATCGTTCTTTCTCCTTTATTACGTTTAATTTTATCGTCGTCAACCTAACGAGACACTAAAGATTGTTTCGATAACCTATAAGTATCTTGTATTGCTCATTTCAAATGAGAACTCTGATGCGTCATCAGCTGATCTGCGCGAAAAGTGGGAGAAAGAATTATTTACTTGTCAAATAATACCTCTATGTAAGTGAACCAAAAAAGTCAATGTCTATAAGAAACTAATTACTATCTAAACATAAACTACTAACTATAAAACTTACAAAAAACTTAAATAAATAGCAATTGGAAATTAAAAAAAATGTCATATGGATTAAAATTTGCCAAGTGATGCCAACTAAAAACGAAAAATAGGAAAATTCGTTTCTGTGCATTGATGACGCATCAGAATTCTGGAATGAAATGACATACATATATATCTTATTAATATTTTTCACATTTTTCTCAATTGTCGAGCGTTGTTTTTGTGTACGTTTGCATGTAACATACTTATTTAATTTCAGTTATTTCCTTTTTGTTTCAAGAATATTCTGTGGTTTCAAGGTACAGTGTTTCTGTATATTTAATATATTAATTTTAAATTTTACTGCATGTCTATTTATATTATTAGTTTATTATTACGTAACCTATAATTTTTCAATTCTTCATAATTATGTATTTTAGATATGGAACTGTTCCAAAGAGATTGCTTAAAAGCTCATGGTTACATTAATACAGATTCAGAATCTGATAGTGGTAAAAGTGAATTTGATGATGATTATTTTAGACTGGAACCCCCTCCAATAAAAGTAAATGAAAGAAATATTATAAAAATTGGAAATGCTAAACTACTGAAAAACTTTGAGAGTAAATTAGATGCTAGAGAGAAAGGATTTAAGACTACAAATGAAAATGTTCCAAGTGAGGACTATAAGAAAAGTTCTAGTATTTCAACAAACATAATAGAAAATGATAAACCAAATAACTGTATTGTACCTGAAAGCCAAAATCAACATATCACATCTCATATCAGAGAAAGAATAAAAATAAATGCTACAAAGAAAGGATTTAAGACTGCAAATGAAATGTTTTCAAATGAGGACTATAAGAAAAGTTCTAATAATTCAACAAACGTAAAAGATAATGATAAACCAAATAAGTGTATTGTACATGAAAATTTGAAGCAAAATGATTTTACAGCCATTGATATATTAAACATCATATTTAACATATGTGATATATTAAACAACACATCTATATCTGCAAAGAAAAATTATAATAGATTCAATAATCCATCGACCAAACTTCATGCTGATAAATCAAATAGTAGCGTTGTTCCTGGAGAAATAAACCAGGCTAGGCCATATCAAGTAAAATGTATAGGAGAAACTTATAATGAAAATTTGGAGTAACTACAATATTCATGGTAATAAGAAAACAAAACAAAACAAAATTACAAATTCAAATGATTCAACGGTAGATATTTATTTATTTATTGATAAGAAACATTTCACGTTTAATACCTAATTACAATGTTTTGCTTAAAAAGAAAAACCTAATGTTATATTAATTTATACAATATTCTAGGAACTAGTATAAACGTAAACACAAATATAAATGTGAATGTGAATGTCAGATTGAACAGAAATTGAAAGAAAAAAAATCTATAATACAAATAGCAAATTAATAAATTGTTCATGAAAGCCTGCTACTAAGAAACGTAATTTGACAAATAACATCAATTCTGCACATTTCCTGAATTTACTATATGACAATCCAAATACTTCCTGTTCCACGTACAACTTATATAATTTACTGATTCTGTTGATTGGCAAAAGCCAGTTTAAGGATACGTGCATTGGTGGACCTGGCCTAGTACTGTAATATGGAACATGTAATCTAAATAAGGACAATAAATATGCATTATTAATTTGGTTGTTAAATATTTTATACGGTGATAGATCGTGCTAATCATAATGAAAGTGCAAATGTATTGTGTCTGATGATGATAGATCACAACCGAATGGAATAACAAATAGTAAACTTAACAATTATAATTTTGCATCAAATGTTCATGATAACGTTGAACAGTTGGATAGCAAATGTCACTGACTAATAGTAATGAGCTTACATCTATAGCAGATACTAATAGTGATAATTTTCTAAGTTAGTTTCTAAGTTATGCAAGTTATCTTTTGGTGAATATGTTCTTTTGACATGTCCATGTCCATTTCTAGATATTTTGCGATATCAGCTTTTACCAACTGATATTATACTGACTTATCTTCTTTATGAGGCTAATACAGTGAAACGAGATACCTACCTGTCTACCAATATAACCATCACTTGTTACAAGCTGCTAATACAATTGAATGCAATTGAATCGGCGCCTAACATAGCAGCATAAGATAACAACTTGGTCTCAAACTGCAGCAACTCTACTGGCTTATAGGAACAAAATTCCAACTAACAATAGAAAACAAAAACAAGCGACACCAAATTATAAGGACAGAGTCTTGGGAAGCGAAGTAAAATATAATGAAAGGAGAAAGCACCTTGAAAACCACAAACGTATATAAAACAAGCCTGGGAAGAATTGTGCGAATAATTATAGGAACCAAAAAAGTGAATAAAAATGAATGGAGGCTTTTTATGAAGTACGAAATGGACGCACTCTTAAAACAAGAAAACAGTAACATTAATAAAAGCACAGATGATACGGACACATATTTAGATGAGATAAAGATACGCCAATAAGACCAAGAGGCAGGGCAAAACAAAATGGAGAACACAAGTGAAAACAACGAAAACAAAAAATTGGAGGAAGCTATTAAATGATAGAAGGGAGTGGATGAAGACTGTAAACACAGCGAAGCCACATCAAGAATTGTAGCAAAGAAATTAGGAAAATGTGATATTGTATACCGGGTGTGCCAATTATCTGGGGTCGGTCTATTACGCCTTACCTATTCACTTAAAAAATGTTTCAAATAAAAGTTGTTTGGAGTCAAGTACTCTACACCATAAAATTATTCTAAAATATACAGGGTCCTTAGTTTTGCCTATACGTTATACGACTTTGTAATTTTAAATAGAACACCTGTATATTCCCAGGTACAAAATAGGGAAAGTTCATATTGCAGACCTCAATCAAAAAATGAGTGGCTTTCGAGATATTCCACTTTTAAGAAAATAAAAATTAATTTAGGTAGTTCTCTTTGAAAATTAATAAAGTTTTTATTGACGATTACTTTGTAACGATTCTTTGGCATAATTGTAACTATGCTTCAAGTTAAACAGCCAATACCAAATATCCTCGTTATATTCTTGATTTGTTCTTCTTCTCCACTCACCGTTTTCATCTTTCACACCTCCGAAAATTCTTCTCGGGATCTTCCTTTCCCATATATTTAATTTGCTTTCCATCTTTCTACTAAGTACCCACGTTTCACATCCGTACATAACTCTTGCTCTAACAATCGTTGTATATACTCTCAACTTAGTTTTTGACGACAAATCTTTGGACTTGAACAGTTTTATCATCGATCCCATGGCTTTACTTCCTTTCAGCATTCTCCTCTCGATTCCTTTGTCTTCATCGCAATTACTTGAAATTTGATATTTGTATGCCATTTGATTAAGTTATTTACTATTCCTAAACAAATATACTTCAGAAGGTGTAATACGTCAATAGTATTACTATCAAATATTAATGTGTATTTTTAAAAAATAAAATCGACCTGTTTCATCGTTTTTTTTTTTTTTTTTTAACCGGTTGAGTTCGCTTTTCTTTTAATATTCCATACTTTAATCCCACACTGTATACTTATAGCTCTTAAACTTGATAAGATAAAGAGAAAAATAATATGGGGCAATGGACCAATTGAAGCATCAACTAAGGCTAACGTAGATAACAAAATACAGAATTTTTAATAAAAATCGGAAACAATATATCGACGCCATTTACAATAAAGAAAGAGTCATGGCAAGATAACCCGCCTATCCATGTCGTTATTCACAAATGCTCAAAAACTTATAAGGGTCAGCAAAATAAACACCAAAGGCAAAATGTAGAACGTAAACCATCAATGTGCTACATATTGGGATGATTGGTCTAGTGGCTCAGTCAGTAGGTCAGTAATCTCAAGGTCTAAGGTTCAAATCTTAGTTACGGACATTGGAATTTTATTTCGGAGATAAAGTTTGCTCTCTAACTTTGAGTTGGCCTTCCGACCGACCATTCTGATTAGGTTTTGCACGTTTCCCTAATCCTTGCAGCATATGCTGGAATGGTTCCTAACAACTGTAAGTCGGTCGTGGCCGCAACCCAAAGACAACACTATGTAATTGGGTTCGACCTGTTGAGGTGGCAGAACAGAAAGGGTTAAATAAAATAAAATAAAAAACAAAAATAAAATATTCATCTTTAGATATAATTTGTTGCAATTTATTTTCTGTCCCGTCCATTTTTGAAAGATTTGATTACTGCGTAGAACATTGTTTGGTCTTTACTATTTATTATCAGCAGTCTCTTAAATTGTTCCCATGATTTTTGTTTTTTCTTACTTATGATTTTCTCTGATAAATAATATAATAAACATAAACATAAATTAAATCGATGAAGAAGGATAATATTGCCAAAAATGCGAATAACATTACACGGCCTTTAAACATTGATAACTGATAAACTGAGTGACATTACATTTTGAACATTTTCCAAGAAGTAGCTGATTTGGTGGACATGGTCTACAATTTGTCAATGGATAGCTTTTCAGTAGAACTTATAGTTTGGACAAGAAACATATTTTCTTCGTTTTTCTCAAAAGTGAGGTTTCGTGAATCTTATCCTTCTTTCACTCACCGATTCAATTATTTGTGAGATTTTGTACATATAAGGTAATGTTTTTAAACATTTCATTAACATGATATAGGATATAAATATTAAATTTAATATAAACTGTAAAAACTAAGAAAAAAATATAAGACATGTTAAAAAAACCAAAGGAAGGATGTTTTCAAAGCACAGCACAGTTTTGCCATTTGCCATACTCGGCATTACAACAATTTTTAACAATAATCATCGACCTCATATTTATTATTAATGACAAATTCTTGCTTGTAATTGCTTGAGATTATATTTATCTTTTGCTAGCGAGCAGTCAACCAATAAAAACTTGAAAATGTATAAAATATATTTATTACAACATGTAAAATAATAAAAATGTGTTTCGAACCTTTACGTAATGTATTAAATTTTAGGTAGACAGAAATTCAGATCTACTTAAGCATTCTTGATCATAAATAAACTCCAACAATAAAACCGTGCGATGCATATATTATGGGGTTTTGCGAAGAAATATAGGGCGATATTGACTTTTAATATCCCGAATCAACCAAATGCTTTATGGAAATAAGATTTTCCTTAATGGAATTCATATTTACTTTATCTGGAGAATACATAGATCCAAAGTTTGTCCTAAAGCTCTTTTCTGAATTCTTATTCATGTTAATTTTAAAATTCGCACTCAAACGGAATAATTCATATTTTAAGTAAAAATTCAGAAGGAACATATTGCTTGGATGAGTTTCGGAAGTTGAAAATCATTTTGGTATAAAGTAACACTTGTTTCTAGTTTATAGTGGTATTAATAATGTATTTAAAACTGTGAACACATTTTGATATTTTACTTGACATTTAAATTATGAAAATGAAATTAATAACAATAATAATTTATTCATATTTTCTATTTCCTCATGCAAGTTATTTAAGTGTGCTTGGAGTGAAAAGTCATTTATATAGGTAAAGTACCCCTATAGAGAAGTTTTACGCTTTGTCTGATATGACTTTAGATCTATGACAAAGTCTTTCCAAGTAATAGAAATAAGACTAAACGGGATTCTCCACTACAAAACAGATCGCTGGATCCGACGACTTGAATCGGCGTTTTTTAAGGCTGTACGGACATCCTAAAACTTGTTGTCCGGTTCTTGAACATAGGTTGGAATACGAATTAAAAAACACCTTTATTTGGCATAATTACTTATATAATACATGTCATGTGCCTGTTACAACCTTTCATTCATTCTCCTTGACATCTTCAGTCCCTCCCCCGTCTCTCTCATACATCTCCACCAATTCTTGTCCCTACCCTATATATTGCTTTGCAGCACTCAACCCAGTTGACCCACTCCACAGAATCTGCATTTTCCATATTCTTTCCCCATCCAATACTTATTCTTTCTCTCGTCGTTTCCACACCTGAATCTCGCAACGTTTGTAATTTTTCGAATATTTTCTTCCATTGTTCCTCCAATTTACACAACGTACCACTGTCTTCCCTCGCCGTTTTTCCAACTCAAGCATCGACCAACCTGCCCGTACATTCCTATTCTCTCTCTCTCTCTCTCTCCCCTATATTGCCAGCTCCTCTTTCCTCAACCCCCTCTTTACTATCCCCTCCAACTCCATACTAGTCCTACTCCCTCTATTCCTCTCTCTCACTTCCAATTCATACTTCACCAACATTTTGCTCGTTTCCTACATCTTTTCTTGTCCCACTGCTTGCAAAACTATATAACCTGACGTCGACTTCTCCAGCCCCAGTGCTTTCTTAATCCCTGCTGCAATTTTTCCAACCTCATACATTACAATGCTTTTCACATAACTCATATATACCATTCTTTCCATCAAGTTTCCTGCCCTTTTACTCCATAGCATCCTTCTCAGTGCTTCCTCTGCCTGCCTTGCCTTCTTACACACATACTCCACATGCTCTGTTTCGTTTTCTTCACGATTAGCTGCAGTCCTCTTTTATGCAAAAATCTCTCACTCAACCCTTTCATACCATTTTCGCTATCCCTCTCTCCTGCCCTCGTTTCAACACCTCTTCCAACTCTGATAAATACAGATTAAAAAACCACGGACTTAGTAGATAGCCCTGCCTTAAGCCCTTGATCGTTCGGAATTCCTTCGTCAGCTCTTCCCCTACCTTGAGTCAGCTCCAGGTTTCTTTGTAAATCTGTTTCACTCTCCTGATCAGCCCCAGGTCGATTCCTCTTCTCCCTATTTCTTCTGTTAAGATCTACCTGCTGACTGTGTCGCCGGCCGCCCTCGGGTCAACGAATATTAGGAACATTTTGTGCTGCCTCTCTCCATGCGAGATGATAGTCTAGTAGGAACAGATTTTTTCTTGTACCTCTGCCTTTTCTAAAACCATGTCCTGTCCTTCCATTATCCCCCCTTCTCCATTCTCGCCCGCAAAACACCCACGTATTCATCAGTGATATTCCTATATCAAGATCAAGAGAGAAAAACAATAAATGATGAAAGAAGAAGGAAATAACAAAAAACAGAAAAGAAGAAAAATAAAAATAGGCAAAGGAGAAAGATAGCCTTTAAGCGAACAATATACATCAAAGCAGCAAAATAGGGAAATGTAATAACAATCGAAAAGGACCAAATGATGAAATGAAAATGTAGAACAAGTAATTAAAAGCAAGAAAGTAGTCTGAATGAGATAGAACAAGATAAAGTGCAATATATGTATAAGAAAGAGCAACCTAGTGAAGGAAACAATAAAGCAAGCTAAACGGAAAAGCTTGGAGGAATTTTATAGACATATAAATCATATAATATATATATATATGAAACGTAAAACATAACAATAAATAAATAAAAATGAGTATTACGAAATTACTATTAAAAAAAAATTAATAAAGAGAAAGAGGAAATGAGGAGGAAAGACAACAGAGGATAGTGAGGAAAGGGAAGAAATAGCGAGAGTAAGCGAAACAAATAGGACACGATCGAGCCAGAAATGATTAAGTTTTCATTCAGAAAAGAATGGAGGAAAGAATATATAGCAAAGTACAGCCTATAGGATTGGCAGAAAAACACATGATAATATAAATATAACCAAAAATATAATGGGGAGGAAACCGGAAAATGAATTTTTTATTGACTTATGAGCCGTTTTCGATACAGCAGATAAGACAGTGGCCATATCCAGTCGGGGTCAGCGCTGTGCCAGCACCATGACAGCAGCCAATTGAATGCCAACTAACTGACGGCACGTTGGCGTTCATTCGCAGGTGTAGCGCTGGCCCAGCAAAACGAGTTTTGGCCTTTTAAAAATCCTGTAATTCATTTTCAATTTTGAAACATCCTGTATATTATAACGAGGATATTTGGTATTGGCTGTTTAACTTGAGGCATTATTACAATTACGCCAAAGAATCGTTACAAAGTAATCGCTAATAAAAACGTTATTAATTTTCAAAGAGAACTACCTAAATCATTTTTTTTTTCTTAAAAGTGGAATATCTCGAAAATCGCTAAATTTTTGAATGGGGTCTGTAGTGTAAACTTTCCCTATTTTGTAACAGGGAAACTGAAAATGCGACAATATACAGGCTGTTCCATTTAAAATAACAAAGTTGTATAACATGCAGGCAAAATTAAACACGGTGTATATTTTAGAATAATTTTATGGTGTAGAGTACTTGACTCCAAACAACTTTTACTTCAAACATTTTTTAATCATGTGAATAGGTAAGGCGTAATAGACCGACCCCAGATAATTGGTACGCCCGGTATTTGTATTTATTTATTTATTCAATTATTTATATAGGTACTTGTTTATTTAATTACTTTTGATTTTTCCGGACGAAAAGAATAGTCCTAAATCGTTCAAATCGCGCTAAAAGTGGCACGCGTGCAATTTCTAAGTAACGCGCGCGCTCGACTTTAAACGACCGACGGTTGCCACCATTTCAGGCCATCAAAATCAAGGCAACCGTATGTATTTTTTCAGACAACGTATTCAAGGATATATTTTCAGCTGTAGGAACGATAACATGCTGATAACGAAAAATAGGGGTTGCTTACGCTAGGCCACCAAGGGGTTTCGGCAACGGGGGGGGGGGACCCTATGCCAATTGCATAGGTTACCCTCTATACGGCGGTGCACTTTTTTTCGTAGCGCTTATTCATTGAGTTTGTTTGAAATATTAAAAAAAACATTAAGTTAGTTGTTATTAAACAACCTATCCATTTCGTTTAAAGGTGACTATGAACTTTTGTTTTATGTGGATATGACCATATGAACGATCCATACCCGGTAATATTACTCGCTCTAATACAAGCTGTCAAAAAAAAAGTGTCACTAACTTTGATGGGGTACAATATGGGCCTAAAATATGCAGAAAAGTCTTATTAAAATTCAAAAGTGTAGTTTAGTCAGTTTTTAAAATTTAGGTTGAGTTCGCGTCGTAATCGAAATTCAAAAGAAAATTCATAAGTTGTACGGATTACGTTCGCTTCGTAATTGAAATTATTGGAATTCAAAAAAGTCACTAAGTCAATTTATGGTTTGTACAGCTCATGAAAAAGGAGTACAAAACTTCATAAAGGAGTATGTTAGGTCACCTTACTTATATGAACAATTGCCGCCCCAAGCGGCTGGCGCCCCTGAGCTAAAGCCCATTTAGCCGTGTGGTTAGGGTGGATCTGAGCATATAAGGGCAATGAAAGCATTCCACTGTATTGTGAACTATACGTTCAACAATTTTGAGTAAAATTTAGACAAACTGGCCAACTGTCAACTGTTTTTGTTAATCATTTAAATTGTCCATTCCATAAAATTTGAGTTAATCGACGGCATTTGTTAGATCCAGTGACAGTTTACAGTAAATAAATTTTTATTTATTTGTTTCTGCAAACAAACACAAGTAAGTAAATATTTTAAATAATTTACTCTACGCTACGGTATTCAACGACCAAAAACACTTGTAAGAGTACGTGTCTAATGACACTTTGTTCTGGGGTAGGTTTTTAATTACAATGAACAAAAATATGGGGTAATTTTTAATATATTGCGTCTGAAATAAAATAGCTTGCAAAAATAAAAACTACTTAAAAAACGACAAAATCCAATCATTTTTAAATAATGCCGAAGAAAAGCCGTAATAATACATGAAGATTAAATTCAAATTTTTATATTCTATACTATGATCGTAAATTCGGAGGAGTGAATACATAAGCCAAAATTACACCTGAACAATTTTCGAACTTAGTGTTGCTGATCGTATTATTTAGACGTCCAATTCTACTTTTGTTCGGTTATTGTTAGATGCGATTTCGTGCAATTGTCTCTTAGATTTTGTGTATTTCTCCTATCTTTGATTATAAAAAGTTAATAAAACACACACTTTCACACAAACTACATTAAATACCGGAAATCTTGTTGCGAATACGGCAATTAACACTGTGTAAACGTGTCTTGCAAGTAGTCAATCCGTGAGCGATTTTTTAAAGTGAGAATTTTAATTCACTCCTTCGAATTTACGAACGTAATATACATAATAAAAATAAATTAAATTAAGTAATTTTAAACTTTAAATGCGAATAAATTTTAGATTTAAACGTGTACGTTTAAAATTTATTTATACCACTCATCAATGTGGGATATGCGCGGATAACATATTTAACATATCTACATTATATAGGAATTTAGAATAAATAAGGAATAAGACGGTCCTAATCTTGATGAATATATAGCTACGAGTTTTGGTCCTTTTCCCTCGAGTGAATGTGTCCGTTTCAATCTACTTTTGGACGGAGCATTTCTCTCAATTCTTATTTATTTAAGACGTTTTTTAGAAAGCTCATTGAAGAAAAAATTCCTGCAATTTATATAAATATAAACCGTGTTGAAAATATATTATTATTAATGAGGGGTATTAATTTAAGTCGACCACGAATGATATATTATCATAAGGATCTTTGACCAAATATATGTATTAAATATTTAATATTTACCTATAATAGAAATATTTTTAATAGATTTATTTTTGTAAAAATTTAACGTATTGTGCAGCTGATGTAATTGAGTTTTATTACTTTTCGTCCAGCATTGATCGTTTCCTCATTTTTCAATTTTTTGTACAGTTCAAGCCATCTTTTAATAAGAACCATTATTTATACAAGAATACTTTAATCTAGCAAATTCTTTTAGTTTTTCTTAAAGCTTTTCTTAAATACAATTCCATATGAAAGGATTTCTCTGGATAGAACAGAGTTTGTTGTTGGCTGCTACCAGCCGAAGTTTCGTCCACTGTTGTAAGGGACATCTTCAAGATTGTTTCTGTTGAAATTATCCGATTGAAACGAAATGTGCCGGTGTGGGATTTATATTGATGGGATCAAGTAATCCATTCATTATTTTCTTACTTAGATGTGATATTTTTCCATTTTCTGTATTTTTCTGCATTTCACTTTCCTTTCTTCTCTATGATATCTTTCAAAATCTATATTTTGTATTTGCTTCCTTTCTTCCTACTTTTCCCATTCCATTCCATCCTCACTATCTATTTAGAGTTTTCTTTTTTTTATATGTTCTTCATATTCAGATGTGTCTTCTTGTTTGGATCAGGCCTTCTAGCAAATTTGTACTTTTTTAACCATCCAAACCTCCTGCACCATTACCTGTGTTTAATACTGATCGAGGCGAAACTGGTGCAATCCGACTTTGCTTAGTAGGACAAAAACAAAAATTAACGTGAAGTTCTTATAGAAAAGAGTTTTGACGATAGACAATTTATTTATTTTTGTTTCATATATTTTGATTTTATGGCATTATATAAAAGTTACTTTGAGAAGTAGTTTTGGCGTGTTTTGTTTTATACCCTATTTTTAATTACATCTGTCAATTATACAGGGTGTAACATTAGTGCGATATTCATCGATATCTCCGTTGTTATGCAAAATACAAAAAATATTTTAAGACAGAATTTTTTGAATTTATGGTCTCCACCACCTAAAATTATTTTCAGTTATACGGAGTGTTTCGTTTGTGCGCAACCACGAACAACTTTAAAATTTTAAACGGAACATTTTTGAATTTCCTGTGTAATTCTAATATAAGTTTGTATAAGATAATATTTGTCTATGTCTATTCGTTTTTAAGATATTTGCATTTATTCAAAAATTTTGACAGCTGACGGTCTTCGGCAAAACGCCTATAGTTCAATAACGAAATACAGCAAGATGATGAAATTTTATGCAACGCTAGAGGGATCTTTAGTGATAATAGTAAAAGCATTAGAAATTCGATATTTAACACAACATACTTAATAAATCTTCTTCTTTTTGAAACAATTGAAATGCGGAAAACTTAATTTTTTTAAATGGAAACGCTATATTTTTATGCATTAGTCGAAAGCAAAATTTAATTGTCTATTAATTCGAATAAGCAACATATGTAGTTAAAATTAATAATTTTCGAGATATTGATGTATTTTTTAATTTACGTACATTGTCATCCCTCCTGAGAACCATAAAAGTAATTTTTAAATGCTTTTTTAAAACGAAGCTGATAAACTACGAACTAATAAATAGAATATGCTATAAATAAGAAGATACACCAAGCTTTACATTTCAAAGTTTCATAATATTCATACATTAAATAGAGAAATTACAAAATGCCATATTTTTAATAGTTACCTATAGTTCGGTTCCGTTTTGTATATTCAAAAATGAGATGTCGGTTATGCTACTTTTATTTTTATTTTCTTATTATCCAAACATCTTTTCCGTTAACATTAATATATTATTCAGTTTATAATAAATAATATTACGTTCCAATCTTATTCTATTATTTAGTTTTTTTGTGGAAAGAATGACAGAATACGGTAATTAGGATATAATAAAAATGCTATGAAACTTACATATTTTGATTAACAATGAAACTCAAGAAAGCAGTAATATGACATACAAAATATGGCATTTTGTGATCTCTCTATTTAATGTGTGAATATTATGAAACTTTGAAATGTAAAGCTTGCTGTATCTTCTTATTTACAGCATATTCTATTTATAAGTTAGTAGATCAGCTTTGTTTTAAAAAACATTTAAAAATTACTTTTATGGTTCTCAGGAGGGATCACAATGTACAAAAATTAAAAAATACATCAATATCTCTAAACTTATTAATTTTAACTACATATGTTGCTTATTCAAATTAATAGAAAATTAAATTTTGCTTTCGACTAATGCATAAAAATATAGCACTTCCATTTAAAAAAATTAAGTTTTCCGCATTTCAATTGTTTCAAAAAGAAGAAGATTTATTAAGTATGGTGTGTTACATATCGAATTTCTAATGCTTTTACTATTATCACTAAAGATCCCTCTAGCGTTGCATAAATTTTCATGATCTTGTTGTATTTCGTTATTGAACTATAGGCGTTTTGCCGAAGACCGTCAGCTGTCAAAATTTCTGAATAAATGCAAATATCTTAAAAACGAATAGACATAGACAAATATTATCTTATACAAACTTATATTAAAATTACCCAGGGAATTCAAAAATGTAATATATAAGTTGTTCCATTTAAAATTTTAAAGTTGTTCGTGGTTGCGCACAAACGAAACAGTCCGTATAACTGAAAACAATTTTAGGTGGTGAAGACCATAAATTCATAAAACTTTTGTCTTAAAATATTTTTTGTATTTTGCATTACAACGGAGATATCGAAGAATATCGCACTAATGTTACACCCTGTATATAATGCCATCATTGTATTGAGGAACATAGGGCCTCCACAAGTTAACGCTATACGGTCCTATTCATGGCCAGTGGCTCAAAAGAAAAAAAATCTGTTTTAAAATTTCTTCCGGATAAAGTTACTATTGAATTGGAAACTTTTTCAAATTTGACTTTACCCGGAAGAAAATTTTGATTTATTTATCGACAAGGATGCATTTTGGTTTACCATTATTACAAATTCACTGATACCGTGAAGTTTGATTCTTTTAAATCTATAATGAACAAAAAAAGAAGCCAAAACATCGTTCACAATGAGATATTTTCCGGTGAATTTATACATCTAACGGGTCACTAACGTGAAATTCCCATGCGAGTCTAAGCTTTTAGTCCGCGGTAAGTGAGTTTAATGTATTTTTAACATGCACTCGGATTCTCCGACTCTCTTGCGAATACTGCATGTTTCACGTCGCGCCCTGTTACTCGACCCTTTTACACATTTCAGTCGTAGGTAGGTAGATGAACACCCCTTGAAAAATATACACACATTTTTCTCGACGCTTATCTCACCCGCGCACGATAAACTAACGACGCGAACCGCGTTTCATAAATTAAATTTTACACGACAGCATACCATCGCCCTCTCGTATATGAATTTGTGCACAAATCGGCCCTCAACGTTAATCTTCGCGAAATTAATCGGCCGTAATTTATAACAATATATCAGTGTAGACACTTGTATAAGGCAACGCGGCAAAGAAATTTATTATTTCTTAATTAATTTTTTTTTTAGCCTCTGTAATAATGTAAGTAATATAATTTGGAAATTTGGCATCGTTTTTCCTAGTTAGTACATCCAGAATTATAACATGAAATATTTATATTAACTTTTTCAATCAAAGAAATTTCACGCAAAACAAAATTCCTCCATACGTCCAAAGCTTGGTGATAAAAACCAATTACTTTTGTAGCATACAATTTTTTAATAAATTTAAATTTATTGATTTTATTATCGCCTTCGCTCGCCGACGTATAGTAAACGATGTAGCCTGAAGGAATCTAATGTGATACCTCGTGAGGAATGTAAACGATCTACGACGGGATAATGGCCATCGAGCCTTTTAAATTGCCTGCAGTTAGCTTTCGTACGGGTACGTCTGTTGGAGATTCGGAGACATGTAATAAACGATCGCGTCGCAACATACTTTGAATATTGATGTCCTAGAGACTCGTGCGTCGTCACATTCTTTCTTCGTCGCATGAGCTATCATCCTACCGTAAAGATAGATTTCAAAATTACCTTCCGAAGGTTGAAATATGCTCCCGCGTTTGTTTTCTCCTTGGAGACGTCCACGGCCAACCGGAATCTTTCCTGCTTCGCCCAGAGGTGAGCGTCGAACGTATGATAGATGCTTTATGGAGCCGAGTTCATATTCTGAAAACTGGATGCTCGTTACGTTCGGGAAAATTTAGTGCTGGAGCGGCGTTCGTAGTTTTACGGCTGCAAAACCGACTGCAGTAACTGCGCGAAAGTTCTATGGACGCGAGACGCGCTTTCATCGTACCGGAAAGAGTAAATCTAAAATTGTATGGAAATTCGTATTTATTTTATTGCGGGCGGAAGGTCTCGCTAAAGTATGTCGTAAAGTACGCACAAAGTTTTGAATTATGATGTTTGAATCTTTTGCGATTTTGTGTGTTGATATTCTTGGGATGTGAAATTTTATTGTGAAATTAATGGATCAATTTTTGGTTCTTGAATGCCATTATTATATTTATAAACGATTTTAACAAAATAATACACTGTTCAAGATGGGATATTCGAATAATTTGCAAAATATTTCATGGAATAAATGAAAAAGTGCGCGTGAATAATATATTATTTTACTTTCTGGTAATGAGTTACCAAAGCAAGGAATTTTATTCAATGCCTACAGAACATTTAAAGCAAATGGAAATTTATAACGAAGAGAACAACCAATTTAATTAGCAAAGTAATTTTTGCGCACGTTGAAGTATGAAGTTATAATTGCGAGAAAATCATAAAAGTGTATGAATAATTAATAAATTCTTTTTCAAATATTTTTTTCTGTAAATGGGAAGAACTTCAACATTTTCGACGATTTTTTTTTTTTTTTAAGCGCTAATTAGGAAGTTTGTGTCGCTAACATGAATGAAGAATCGCAGAACAAAACTAATATAATATTCGTAATCATCGCGACGCTAACAAAGTCATAATTTTGAACAAATTCCGAGAGACGATGAAAATATGTAAGAAAATGTCAGAAAATTTAAAAAATCACGATTTTTTATCAAATCAAATCTTTCGAAAATTAATCAAATGTTCATTACTTATGGAAAAATTAAGGCGAATTCAATAGAAAAAGTCTCAACATCGTAACATGTCATAGTCGAAACTTAGAAGTTAGAAAACTCATGTTTTAAGAAACATGCGTGAAGATGAACGTGAAGAAAAAACGGTCTTATATTTTACAACTGCATGCCAGGATGATCTTTTTTTCATTTAAAAATTTGGCCTTTAGTCTTACGACAGAATGATCTTTGCTCGATGTTGAATAAAATCCCGTTTAGAAGAAATATTACCTTATACGTCAAAAAGTGATGAACAATCTTGAGCGTTATATGCTTAAGAAGACATTTTTTCTTCTAATAAATACATCAGAATTATGTCAAGTCATAATTATGGAATGTTAAAAAACTGGAAAATAAAATACATCCTTTTTTGACTCAGCAGAGTCAATTTATTTTGAATTTTTGTCGTACGTTCTTTAAATAAATAGAATTGTTTACAAGTCGAATAGCAGGAAATAAATGATTATAAGAAAGGCGTTTGAAGGTTTTAAAATCGAATTGTATCGAGTTACAACTTAAAATTGATTTTATATGAAGTTTGAATTGAGTTATTTTTTAAAGAAAAGTTGCTTTTATATACTCAACCTCAAAATAAATATATACTAATGCAAGAAACTGTTGTCAATGCAGTTGTAAATAATCATAAACCAAGTTCATATCTACATAAACACTGTCGTGAAATCGTAGACTCGTAGATAGACATTTGTTTTATGTGATCTCCGGGGAAATCAAATGTCGCTTTTCATCACACTACATATTTATGATCAGCACTCAACAACCAGCATTAAATTTATAAGCATCGGTACTTGACTATTTCCTGAAATTGATTTCATATCTTGCAAACGATTTCGAATTTATATGGAAACACCGTTTGATGAGTTTCAACAATCGTAGAAATTTACATGATTCATCGACGTCTCCGGAATCTCCGGATAATTCAGTATAAGTGCGAATTTCAATTCCAAATTCTTCGTGGACTTGGAAATATTATTAATTTTTAATAAATAAAATTCAATTTATGCGAACGAGACAGACGTTTCAATCGGTGCAAAAACGACACCGGTGTGCGACAGATGACGCCAGAAGGCTGCTGCCTGCCATTTCTTAAATTGAAATTAGATGGACGCCGAAGCGAAGAAGTTCGCACTTTGCACAACTTGATCGACAGTTGGCACTCGAATAGGAATCCCGTTCTAAATTAAATCGCGTATGCAGCCAAAACTTTTCTACATTTGTGCTTATTAAACGTCTCTTCTTAACTCGTAAAATTTATACAATTTGTATTTTTTGTCACTTTCGAATTTGCTAAAGATTTACTTTATTCACCAAAGTATTTTTTACAATACGTCGTGATAAGAAGAAACTAAGGTTGAGGTAATTTTAAAATGCATTTATTTAATGAGATTGGAAGCGTATTTCCATTAATGTAAAATTTGTTCGTATCTTGAGATATCTTATAAGCCCACCGTATTTAATACTAATTCCCCTAAAATTCTACTTGCAAATCGTCTTTTGCATATTTGGCGACGCTCGCTACGAAAATAAATGAATCGATACGCTTAGTCATGATCTTAAAACGTCGAAAAAGGGCGGGGCTCGATATATGTAAAAAAAAAAACAAAATACACATAATCCGGAACATTAACGACAACATTTTAATCGATTTCTGTAACTCGTGTAGTCAATTATAACGTAACTTTTGTCGTATCCTTCGGTGTAAATTGCAAGGAGGGCGAATTTAAAGAGGAGAAGAACGGAGACATTGATAAAGGGAGATGGTACGTGGCTGATCTCGTGGGACAGGCAGATTTATAACCGGAGCGCGATCATTTCGAGAGCATACATCTCGGATACTCCCGGACTTTTGCACGAGTCACGTCAAGAGGAGCACGCGGTAATTACCAACGGGATGGCGTTAGCTGTCGCCGTAGATCATGCGAGTTTGGCATTACAGTGTTGTATGGGGAACGGTGGTTTGAACGTAGCTTTAGCCGGCGGGGTTTTATCATTGTCTGTGTTTCAATGGCGTCCGCCAGAAATATTCGCTAAAGTAACTTAACCACAAA
>JAFFZR010000022.1:0-20298 GCA_018397195.1 Lethrus apterus
CAAGTTGGTACTATTTTATAACTATAACCTTAAAAGAAGAGAAGTGTCAAATTATTAGCTTGATCAGTACTTGTATACCTTCAAAATGACTTCTTTTTTTACTTAGAAGAATAAATTGCTTTTTAAAAGAATACATTTAATACAGAAATAATTTGGAAAAAGGTTTTCATTCCAGTATTTATGACAGATGAACGTAAATACAATAAGCAGTATGGGTAGCAGTAAAGCAAAAAAATACACTATTTTTGTGACGTATGTGGTCACGTGGAGGTCACTTCCAGTTGCTCACTCTGTACTATTTACACATAATTTTACTGAGTTCATTTCTGCCTCCTCCAATTTCTTCTTCAGCTTCTTCAAGACTCCCATCCTTAAGCCTGTTTCGCTCAGACATCTCTCCCAACTCCTTCCCTACCTCATGTCCCGCCTACATTCTCTCCACCAATCTTCCCCTACCCCACAGAATCTGCATCTTCTATCCTCTTGCATCCAGTATTTATTTGCTCTTTCTTCATTTCCACATAGGAATTTTGTCAGTGTCCTCTCCTCTCCCTCTAAGTACTCTGGCGTCCTCCCATATATGCAAAGGACCGTATCTCGTAAACCAATGAGTATTGGACCTCAATGTATTAGAACTTTTTTCTTGTTATGAACTCCACTATCACCTACCAAAGTGTGTAAAGTTTTGTTATTAACACCCTGTAGATTAATCAATTCTTCGTTACATGATTCGAGAAACAACCATTAAAAAAAAAAGAGTTTTGGTCAGATGAAATTGGTCCGAGTTGGTTCTAGTTTTTAGACACAAACAAAGATTCAAACAAAAATAAAAATTTTCAAGAAAAAAAACGAGAAATCCATGAACAGTATTTTAGACTTGAGACGTAAGAAAATGGCACCGGCAAAGATAAAAATGTCGCTACTCTAAACTTGACAGGTAATAATATACGTACAGAAATCACGGGTCAAGGTCAAGGTCAAGGTCAAAGTCAAGGTTAAGGTGTAAAATTTAAAATCGTGCATGCGTATTAAGGGAAAGAGGAATTGAGCGCAGAACCGGCTAATACCTACTACTTAATTGTTGTCAACTCAATTCGACGATAAAACTCCTATTTTAGTAGATTTTGTAAATCTTGAATGAGTTGATTGTACGAAGAAATATGAGTTTCAACGCCTTTGGTAGCGTTTTCTGCTTTGCTTTGGCTTATGTTTTCCATTTTTAATTTTCCCCATCTATCCACATATTTCTTTGTTTATGTGTGGCGTTAAGGTCCTTGAGTCAATTTGTTCATTGAAAATATTTGTGTAAATCGTTCTTCCACTTTTTTAAACAATTTGCAACATGAATTGGATGAACGAATGAGTATATTAATGATCAATAATTAATTATTTAAACCAACGAATTCGTGATAGTTTGGTACGTATGACATTAAGTAAATTTTTCCAATATTTTAAAAAATGAACGAATACAACTGCTAGATTATTGTCCATAATTATTTTTCTAAATAACTCAAAATCAAGGTCAAGGTCGTATAAATCCTTTATCAGATAAAATTATCCAACCTGCATAATACTTTTATTTTGTTTATACAGGGTTATTCTAAAATATGTCCGACTATTTCAACAGGTGATAGCTGACCTTAACCCAAATCAATATATGCAAAAACGTCGGTTCTATCTTCATTTTAAATTTTCGAAAAGTGTTAATTTTGTGTATGGGCGTTTGTACGGTCCTGTGTCCATTTCAATATGCGTCGCGTTGAAAATCAACTTCCTTTGGCGGGAATAACAACCTTTATTGTCGATAATTCGACGTTATTTTCATATTTTACTCGAAACGAAAATTTTTTTCTGACACAACCATTAACATAGGACCGTCGGTTTTGCATATTTGGGGTTGGGCTATGGTCATCTATCACCTGTTAAAATAGTGAGATATATTTCAGGATGACTGTATAAACTTTCAAATATTTTTTATGATACTCCCCTTCCTACTTCAGTTCAGTTTAGAAAATGATTATCAGAGATTCATTTAAGTCCTTATTATTTTTTACTTTTAACGACCCAACGGGCGAAGTAAGTTATACCAACGGTTATACCCAACGTGCCAGCTTTCCAACCGATTTTCTGTGTCCTATAGATGTCCTTATCCCATTACATATGATTTTAATTGACGACTAGACTAAAGCTGTAGAATCGAAAATTGAACAGACTGTTTAAAGGCACTTGAACATGCACCTGTTAGATAGAATTTGACAAATGCTTCATTAGATGTTAGATCATGCCTCAAATTTATTGTTTTGATGTCGATTAACAAGAAAATAAAAAAAATCATAGTATAATAATTCAAAATTCGAAATCAGAATTTACAGAATATTCGAAATTTATTGAATTTTTTTTTGATTTTATATTTTTAAATTTAAAAAAATCTTGCAGCTTTAGAAATAATTTTTCTTTGTTAAAGTTAAAGAAATTGATTGTATCGGATTGATCGTGAATTGATTTGCACTTTGCACTGGATTAGTTAAGGATACGAGAACATATGTTGTTGATTTAGAAATTTTATGTTGAAAAAAATAATTTAAATTGCTATTACTTTTGATATTTTGCGTTTTATTATTATTATTATAAAACTCACGGATGATAGAATCTGCATATTGTTCGCCAAAATCTGGAGTCGGAATTTTGAATTAAGCCCGAAACAGTTCTAGTTAGAAATTATAAAAAAGAAAAAAATTTGAAGGTTTCTGAAGCGTTTTTGTATTGAGTAACAATTACCAGATTTTAATGATTGTAAGACGTAAGACTATCAGTTTTTGATAATTGATATACATCAGATTTAATAAATTATTTTATTATTCGACATTTTTCAATGTATGCCAACATTTAAACAATTAGTCAGTTATCTACTGACTCGATGATACCAACAAACTCGATACTAAAAAAGTGAAGAGTGTGGACACTCATAATCCAAATATTAACTAGATATTGGCTGAAAAGCAGGGGATAATAGTGGATAGTGGGCCAAGAAGAGAAGACGGGTGTGTGAGGAGAATATCGGACTGAGTGTAGAAGAGGTAAAAAAAGTGAAGAAGAAATATTGAAAAGTGGTGAAAATAATGAATGAAATTAAAACAATCTTAACTGTAAGGATATTCATATGAATATAGAAATGTGATATATATAAGGTTTAGTATAGTTAAATGCCTGGTTTGGGTGTGAATGTAAATGGAAGTAATTTTGCAGCGAATGTTAAGTGAATGAAGAACGAAAGAGGGAAAACGTAAGTGTGGAAGAACTGAGTGAATAATAAATGTAATGAATTATTGTTTATTGTAAATCACTTTTTATAAATAGGGCTCAGTGTTTCTAAGAAAATAATTAATTCCAGTAATAGTAGTTTACGCAACAAGTGCGTAAAGTGGTAAACTCTAAAGATCTACCTACTTTGATCAAACCGTGATTAAACAAAACAAGACCGTTTGATCAAAGTAGGTAGATCTTTCTGAAATTTTGTATAGGGCCACAATTTCTTATTATGAACGACTTTTCTTAGTAAAATTTTGCCGTATGAGGGATTAGTTGGATTAATTTGTTCATTTCATTGATCATTCTATTAAAATTGTAAGGCCGTTTTTCTTGATTTTTGAAGAATTTTTGAAGAACAGAATTAAAAATCGTAACGAAATAACAAATAAAAAACATAGGTTGCCATTTAAAAAAAATGGCGATGACGTCATAACAAATAAATGAAGGTGTTTAATAAAGAATTTTTTTCGCCAAGTTGTAGCTATCCCATTTAATAATATACATGGTTTGTTGGTAATTATATCACAATTGAAGTCGCTATAGTCTCGGGCCCGTTTTGTAGAACGGACTGTATTTAAAAGAAGGAAGCATTATTTTTCAAAATAATTCATTTTTGTGTTTTAAACGGATATTTGATTACATGAATAATACTGTTCCAGATAATAACGAAGTGACAATATTTATACAACTTAATCACTATTTTCAGAAATAATTTTAATAATAAAAGTATTCATCAACCAAGAAAAGCAGTCAAAGGCTCCACAAAGAAAATGTTCGATCCAACATCTTGGTTTTTCCGCTTCAAGTTAAGAAAAATTCATCCAGCACCAGAAACAAGGTAATTTCTTTTTAATTTATACATTTGTGAATTTAGCTTTAAATATTTTTACATGATTTGCCTTTTAAACTATGTACTTTTTTGGAGTAGTTGCGTGTGCATTTGATAAAAATTAATTGCAATTATAAACTTAAATTACTTATACAGGGTGAGTCACCACCGACGCCACGGAGTTTTACGGCAAAACGACATATATTCTCCAACTTCTGTTGCAGGTGGATTATATAAGTCAATAAGGGCTACATTTTAAAAATATTTTCAAATATACAGGGCGCTCCAAAAAAGAGTGGCATATCAAAGTTATACTTTTTCTTATGAAACATCCTATATTTCAACACATTTTTGAATTGTACGTAAAAAATAACCCTGACTTTCATAAGGGTTCCCTATACCTAAATACTAAGTGTTCTGACTTATTTCGAATTTTCTTAAAATGTAAGGTTTTCGAAAAAAAAATATTACCCCAAAACGAAAATAATTATGACAAATTTGCTTTTAGACCTAGGTAATAGACCAGTCCCTTAATTTATTTAGTAATCTCCTACTACAACTTTCTCTACAGGCTGTTCAGAATTTTCAGTGCCATTATTAGCAAATTCAAACTGTAATATCGGGCTTATTTTAAATGGAACACCCTGTATTTTATAAGTTTATCGTGTAGCAAATTTAATTGTCTTTCAAACTGTATGAGGTTTCCCTATATCTAAATCTTTAAGTTTTGAAGTTATTTAGGTATTTTGGACGCACCAGCTAACTGCAACCACATTTTTCGTTTAATATTTAAAGGAATATTTCCTAAAAGTGACCAAAATATTGAGTTTTATGCAGTATGCTGCATTATAATTAATGTAATCAATGTTTATGGCGCGATGACTAAAAATGACACAGGAAACATTTCTGATCGAGACCGTAGTAACTTTATTTGAAACATTTATAAAAATATTTCTAGTGACCACTGAAATCTAATCTAACATGATGTATAATTTGACATTTATATAGTAAATGATTAATAAATTACTATCGTAATTTTTAATTAGATAGGTAGGTATAGTTTTGGGCACTTTTAGGAAATATTCCTTTAAATATTAGACGAAAAATGTAGTTACAGTTAGATGGTGCTCCCAAAATACCTAAATAACTTCAAAACATAAAGATTTAGGTATAGGGAAACCTCATACAGTTTGAAAGAAAATTAAATTTGCTACATGATATCCTTATAAATACAGAAGTTGGAGAATGTATGCCTGTTTCGCCATAAAACTTCGTGGTGTCAGTGGTGACTCAGCCTGTATATACAGGTGTCCTAGGACGTTTACAACAACCGATATCTCCAAGACGGTAAGTCTAATTTATTTCAAATTCAGGACATCTGTTTGAGCCTTAGGGAAGATCATGTCTGTAATATTTAACCTTCATTCTCAATTTCCACTTCTCAGCAACAAATATTTAATTACGAAATTTAAATGGAACAGCCTGTATATTGTTTCATTATTCGAAAATACACAATAAAACAAATTCAATACTACAATTTTAACAACATTTTGATTAGAAAAAGGCAAATATCGACACTTATAAATATTCGAAAAGACACCCATGGAATCAGAAATAATAAGAGCAACGTATGACAGAAACCTTTTAAGGCGACTTGAATTATGCACGGCTAACAATGGTTACCAAATTGAACGTATTTTGTAATATTTGATTAATTGTTTTAAATACATTTGAATGTTCTTTCAAGTAAAATTATGCATATTTCTATAGCATTCCTTATTTACGGAAAGAGTAGAGCAAATGTAAATAGTTGTATAATTTGTACAATGAACGGTTTCCATATCCTCATAGTCGATAGCTCTAGTTTATAGTTTATTTATACCGTATACATATGCCAAAAACAATGGAACGATCAATTACTTTCAACATACATAACTGATTCCATGGGTGTCTTTTCCAATATTTATAAGTGTCGATATCTGCCTTTTTCTAAACAAAATGTTGTCAAAATTGTACTATTGAATTTGTTTTAATGTGTATTTTCGAATAATGAAACAATATACAGGTGTTCTATTTAAATTTCGTAATTCAATATTTGTTGCTGAGAAGTGGAAATTGGGAATGAAGGTTTAATATTACAGAATAGTTATTTACGAACCCAGTGCAGGAAGACGATTTTCCCCCGCATGAGCGCATTTTTGAAGCACGAGCGACTGAAAGGAGCGAGTGCCTTCATCGGCGCGAATGCGCGGAAGATGTCTTCACGCAAGAGGTTTGTACAATATTTTTTGTAACGAACAAAAGAAAATAAAGATTAAAAACAAATTCAAAATCGTTGCTTTAATCACTGTCATACGTTTAAAATAAATCCTACAATTATAAAACGAAGTGACCATGAAGCGACTGGTTGTCATGACAAACATGTAACAATGGTTACTAGCTAATTTGTTGATTTGAACATTTTGTTTTATAATTAAAATTCATAATATGCACTTATCTGTTCCAAATTATTAAATTCTTCACTTCAGAATAATGTCCTTCGATTTAATGTTTTTCGATCGATCGGAGATGATTATTATTATTATTATTATAGAATCACAGCCAAAGAGGGAAAATCATGATTATTTCTCATTGTCAATGGCATTTCGTTTTTGTTACGCTACGACGTAACGTAATGGCAATAGATGGCGCTAACCAATTTGCTAACTAATTTGAGCTATTTCTTTTTTGTTATATGATTTTAAATAACGAAACTCGCGGAAATGGTGTTTCATATAGCAAGTGTTATTTCTATTAAGACGACTTTTTTTTCACATTTGAAAGCACCAGTGCTTTTTGCAAATTTTCCCGAACGAGTGCAGGAAATTGACGTTCCTATCTGCCAGTTGCGTGCGTGAAATATCACATTGAAGGATGTGAGTACAAAAATGATCTTCCCTAAGGCTCAAACAGATATACTGAATTTGAAATAAATCAGACTTACCGTCTGAGACATCGGCTGTTGTAAACGTCCTGGGACACCTGTATATATTCCTTTTAAAATAACGAAGTAAGATCACTGAAAAATGAATTAGAATTAAATATTTAATGTGCTTGATTTTTAGCTTGATGTTTTAAGTCCAAGTTCAAAGAACACTCAAACAACACTTGATGGAATTGATATAGAAAGCACGGTGCCACATAAAAAGGCAGAAAAGAAAACAAATGAAGATGTTCGCAAAGTCATGAGCAGTTTATTTTCATGCCTTGAAGAGGAATTGTCACATTTTATTGGACATATTGAAAAACAGGACAGTTTGTATGTCATTCAAAGTATTATTTAAAATGTATTTGTCATTTATGAAATTTGTAGTCATTGCATGTATGTTTTGGTATGTTTAAATCAGCATGTTATGTCAGCAAAAAGTACTTTTCTAAGCAACACATTTGCATCAGTTTTGATACAAGTGAAGCGATCATTAGATCGATTTATGCAAATGCAGATTGATTCAATTAAGGAGTGCAAAATTCCTCGTCGATCAAAATGTGGAATCCTTCCATATGTTTCAAACTTGGAAGAATTCGCCAGAAATGCAGATGTGTTGTTGAAAAGTGACCGACGTGCCGATCTAGAAAAATGGTATACAAGATTAATTGATACAATTATAGAATGTATAGCATTACATTCTAATGATCATATAAAAACTCCACCTCAAGTCATAAAAATGGGTAGGTCTTTAAAATAACTTCTGCTTGTATTATTTACAAAAATGATTACAGAAAATTATCATCATTTATATTCATTATTATCGCAAATGAAGGTGTCTGTGCTTGATACTCAAAGAAAAGAAGCAAAACAAAAATATAATGATGCTTTAGCTGCGTATGTTACTTTATATTTTGGAAGACCTCTGGAAAAATTAAACGTAAGTGGTAGAAAACAGAATATTAAAATTAAAATTTTTTATTGAACATCTGTAGGCATTTTTTGATGGTGTGCAAGCAAGAGTGTCAAGTGGTGTAAAAGCTTCAGAAGTAAGTTATCAACTTGCATTTAGTAAACAAGAATTAAGAAAAGTAATAAATCAATATCCAGAGACAATAGTGAGTAGAAATTATATATTTTGAAAAATTACTATAAGTATATGTATTTATTTGAGGTTAAAAGAGGTTTAGAAGCTTTATACAAAAAAGTGGAAAAACACCTATCAGAAGAAGGTAATCTTTTACAAGTAGTCTGGAGAGCCATGCAAGAAGAATTTATAACACAATATAAAATGTTAGAAGATCTTATCCAACAATGTTATCCTGGTTCAATGATTACTCTTGAATTTACCATTAACGACATCCTTAATTTCTTTTCAGATATTGCTCGCTCGCATTAAATAATGCAGTGCGCTTATTTTTAATATGGTACCGCTGTATTATTTATAAAATAAAAAGTAAAAAATAAAATGATCTTATTATGCAGAGTTTTTCAAATTCGAAGATCACAAATGAATTCTCGAAAACCTATAAGACATACAACGTCCGTTAAATTATGGCAACGTTGCGCAATTCAAATGTAAGAAACGTAAAAAAAAAGAAATGTCACCTAGCCATCTTGGTTTTTGAGTAGTGACTGAAATCCAAAAAGTAGAAATGCCAATTCCCCAAAACACGAGGTGGTGCACTTAGTTTTTCGCAAACCTAATTACATTGCCTGGATGATTTGCAGCTTTCTTCTACAACATTCAGCACTTGCTTCTGTGATTGATTGTAAAAATAGTACTTTATGTAACTGGTGAGCTTATTTTAGTATTATTTGGGGACATGGTGTTTAATCAGCCATATCTGTTTAAATTTCTTGCAACAGTTTTGATATTTCTTTTAGTTCCTTTTGTTATCCAGTGTTTTTCTGTAGGTGTTGTTTTATAAATGACTTTTGGAAATGATTTTTGCAATATTACTGTCACTATCTTATGGATGTTATTATACATTGTATCTGTGCCCTCTTCCCGTAAAATTACAATCATAAGAACGTTGTTTGGCATAATTAGTAGTGTCGCGGCCAGCAGGCCGCCACAGAGTCACCCCCACCAAAGGGTGAGTTGGGGTTGTCTGCGCATCTTCAACGTTTTGGCGGGCCGCCCCAAAGGCGCCCCCACGTAAGGGTGGCTCAGGGATGCCTGCGTATCCTCCATGTTTTAAAAGACAGTTTAAGATCAACCATCAACAGTTTAAAATAAACCACCGAGGCTCTAAGATCAACCATCAACAGTTCAAGATCAACCATCAAAAGTTTAAGATCAACCATCAACAGTTTAAGATCAACCATCAACAGTCGAACAACAACCACAGACAGTCTAAGACCAACAACCAAGACTCTAACAACAACCACAAATCGATCAAACTGTATTCTCTTATTGTAAATATAGTTATTAGTTAAGGGTTCATCGTCTTTTATTTAACTTCCGAGTGTTCGTATAAAGTCACGTTCGCGGACAACCAAAGCTTCGCGGCGTGAACAAGTAGCAAATTGCACAAATAACAATTAGTCCAGTAAATCTATCAAAAAATCAGTCAAAATCTACATAAAATAACGTAAGTTGGGCGATAGTATGATTTGTTAGAGGGATTTGAGGGGTTCCTCGAGTGTCAGTGGCGCCGCTATCGCGAGTAACGCGTTTAATTCGATATCTCGAGAACGAATCATTTTGCACAAAAAACTATAGTGACTTTTTCTCTTATAAATTGAATTTCCTAACTTTTTTATTCTAAACTTTTTTTTCCAACATCAATACTTGTCGAGTTATTTCGTTAGAAATTCACAAACTTCCGTGTTTTCGTCTGTTTTTCGCCTTTACCTCCCTATCCTTTCACAAATCCGGCATTATGCTCAGAATACACCCCTCTAACAAATCATACTATCACCCAAATTACGTTATTTTATGTAGATATTTACTGGACTAAATAAAATACTGTACAGTTGAATTGTTGAAATTTACACTTTACAATCAGGCTTATTTCGTAACTTTTTAACCACCTTGTTAACGTAGCAGTGTTGCTAGCACTGTTCCTGATTGGCAGAAAAGCTGTCATGGTGGTGATAACAATGCTAAGTTAACAACGAGGTTATTATTATTAGGTCATTATATTGTTTTAGCATAGGATGACGTCTGAAACCACTGTGGTGGTGACTTAACAAGCTTAACTCACGAATAGACCATCTGAAATGAAGTTGATACACACGCGCGAGGAATAAGTGAATATATTTCAAGGACAGGGTCTTTAAAATTGTAACAGTGTTGCGAAAGCAAATTTTGTAAATTTTCATAAAACAAACCTATGTCCCTCTGTCCATTTGAAGTGAAATCTTACCTTCTAAATTTAAGTAATAAGAAAGTGGGTATTAACAAAATTAGTAATTTCTCTTAAAATATCAATACCTAAGTGATCAAATAACGAATCAGCTCACGTATGTTTTTACAATTTTATAAACGAGGCGTAGTTGGAAAAATGGAAAACTGTTTTTCTCATACACATGAAAAATGAAAAACTGACTTTTGAATAACTATCGTTCAATATCGACCAAATAGAAAGATGAATAGATTTATAAAACACAAATTATTGAAATATTATTTTACTTTTTTGCAAAAGTCTGCAAACAAATCATCTTTAATAAATAATCTCAGAAATTACATCGCTAGACTAAATTTTTTCATGGTTTTTACAGATTAGTACTTGACAGGACTACGAGGAATTTTAGGTTGCGGCGACGACAGTCTTACAGATGTTTTAGCTTATTCCAGCATTCGAAGCAAGGATTGTTAAATCGTGGGAAACATAATAAAAATAATCGGTCGGAAGGCCAATTTAAAGTCAGAAACATTGCGCAAAAGATTAAATGACTTTGTGATATAAAATTGTTACCCCCTAAGAACTGAACCCTAGACTTTGAGATTACTAACCTACTAACTACGAGCCCTAATAACTATATATTGGGACAAAATAAAAAAATTTTAATTTAATACTAGTTAACTAGTTAATTAACAATTGGGGCCAATCAGCAACATAAAAACAAAATACTTATTCTATCATCTCAAATTAACAAGAAAAATGTTCATATTGTATGACAACTAAATATTGGGACAGTATAAAGTAACTGTTAAACATGAAACAAGATAAGACAAGTAAGCTGCGAAAACGGTGGAAAACGAAACGAAACAGATTAATCGGCAATTGTTTTCTTATCGTATTGAATGAATCGTTGCGTTTATTGAACAAAATGGCACGTGGTGTCTACAAGTTCAAAAATTCGTCAGTTAGTGCTTAAAAATTATTGCCGCAATAAAACAATACGTAAAGTGGCGGATGAACTTAATATTCCTAAAACTACAGTGTATAATTAAGCATTATGGAGAAACGGGAAATATCCTACATTAAAAAGGTAAAAGTTCGTGTGGTCCAAAATTAGTTTCCGATAGTAATAAGAGATTATTAGTAGAGTAGAATTATTTTATGAACGACCTGTCACTTGACTCTATCTGCGCGAAAGTCAGTAGAGGTGGAAATGTCCAGTGGCGTATCGTAATAACTAATTTAACCAGCGACAAAATGGGATATATTCATAAATGCCAGTACTGTAAATTTAAAGCTTAACGTTAAAAACTTCCAAATTTAAACTGGTTTTGCAGCATGACACAAAACCAAAAAAAACCAGTACTTAAAAAAGGAATAAAGAAAATGACAACTAAAAGAACAAAAATACTGCACACCAATGACTAACATACACCCCCATTACCGCATTATAGAAGCGTCCGTTCAAAATATCACCAACGCGCAGGTCATGTGACAGGTCGTTCATAAAATAATTCTACCTTAAAACTATGCAAAAAAGGCCTAAGAAATATTTTAAGGCAAATTGCGGCTGAATGGAATCACGAAACTAGATTAAAAATGCCAAGGGAGATCTGTCGCCAGTGGATTCATAAATGTGGACTAAAGTTTTATAAGGTTGAATTAAAAGTAACAATTTAAAAATGTATTTTAAACAAAATTGTTTGCTTATAGGCAAAGGAAAAGCCACTGTTGACGGAAAAACAAAAGAAAGACAGGCTCGTATGGACAAAATCTAAACTATCTTGGTTGGTAGAAGATTGGTCCAGAGTAATTTTTAGCGACGAATCAAGATTCGACATATGTGTAGGTGATCACCACAAACGCGTGATTCGCACTACATATGAGGCTTTCCACAAGGATTGTCTAAAACGTACGGTAAAATGTCCTAAAGGAGTGACGATTTGGGGCCGCATGACAGATTCAAGATTAGGATGCTTTGAATTTATTAATGGTACCGTGAATGCTGCAAAATATCAACAAATACTGCAAAACAGTCTGGTACCAAGTACCGCGAAGTTAAATGTTAGCGAAAATTACATTTTTCAACAGGATGGGGTGGCCTGTCATACGGCCAAAACAACGAAAAATGGTTTGGCCACCACAAGGTCAATGTTCTTTCTTGGCCTTCCAACAGTCCGGACCTCAATGTCATTGTCATTACCGGAAATTAGAGAGAGCCAAAATAGAGCAAATTTGGAATGGATTTACTCGTGAAACGTGTAGATCCTTAGTTGAATCAATGCCCAACCGAATTCGAGCGGTCATGCAATATAAGGGCGATGTTACTCCATTTTAGACATAAAAAGTCCTAAGTCCGAATATTTAGTTGCCACGCAATACGAACATTCTTCTTGCTAATTAGAGATAATATTTAAGCAGGCGTCGCTTATTTGACGTTTCAAAGTGCCGAAAGAAGTTCGTTTTGTTTACTGTTACATCCCAAAATAGAAAATACAATTAACGAACTAGTAGATATGTTACAAGTTTATTTGTCAGAAAAATAGTGTTCAAGCGCAGAGGCTTTGTGCTGATTATTTTACCGACATAATTGCTCCAAATACACACTCAAAATAAAATTGTAACTAAGCTAAGCTAATAGTAAACAAAACAAACTCCTTTCGGCACTTTCCTGTAAGCGACGCAGTTGTTTTACGCTTGCTTAATTGTTATCACAAATTGTTTGCTAAAGAGAATTTCAGATTTAAAAATCAAATCAAAAAATGCAAAAAAACTGGTTTGAGCTAGACCAGTTTTTTGCATTGTTTGCAAACATTTCATAGTATAACCTCACTAAAAGTCTATACCGGTGAAAAGTACTTAAAATGCTCTACAAGAATACACAAAAAAAATTATACCGAGCAATTTAAAAAAATATCGGTGACGTCACAACAAATAAACGAAGGTGTTTGAAAAAGATTTTTTTTTTTCGCCAAGTTGTGGCTAAGACTGTCCCATTTAATAATATGTATGGTTTGTTGATGATTATTGAAGTCGCTAGTCTTGGGCCCGTTTTGTAGAACGGACTGTATATGTATTTTATTTTGTCCCAATATATGTTCGTATTTTTTGTTTTTGGTTGGCATCACTTGGCACATTTTAATCCATGCAGTGGCGTATGCTATTCTTCGTAATTTCCAATTGCTATTTAGTTTTTGGTAAATTTTATAATTTAGATAGTAATTTAGTTTCTTATAGACATTGACTTTTATAGTGCACTTATATAAAGGTATTATTTGATAAGTAAATAATTCTAACCTAACGCGCAGATCAATTGACTACGCATCAGAGTTCTGGAATGAAACGAGGTCTACATAGATGTTTCATAGCTTCATAGGTTAAACGTTAAATTATAAAATTCAAAAATATACATACCCTTCCTTCGTATAGATTATATCCTCACTAAATACTTTTAAGAGTCGTCGTCCATCATTATCTTAATTGGAAGTGAAGGACATTTGTGTGTATTTACAATCAATATAGCTAAAAATGAAATTGTTATAATCTAAACTCGCTTAAAAAAAAATAGCGTATTTGGCAGGACAATCCCGCTTTTTGCTCGTTCTTATAGTTTTATAACCTACTATAATTGCAAGGGGGCGGGATATTTGGCATTCGAGTTTAGACAAACCTGGTCACTTTATTTTTATTGCATTTTATTTATTTATTTATTTATTTTTTTAATATTCAATTACTACTTTTGCAGGTAGCATTCATCACTGGCATACAATTAATCGTGCTCTAGAGGTGTGGGCGGACTTCTGGAGTACCAAGCTTTTACTCTTTCATAGAAAAGAAAAACACATTTGACTTTGTTAATGGCAGTAGGCACTCATTGGGCGCTCTGGTGCGCACGTTTGCCGTTAATCAACAAACAACAATTACACTTGAACAAATACCAGAACCTAATCTTGAATATATTTTCTTACCAACTAAAGAATATACAAAAATCTTACCTAGCGCTAATGCAATATTTGTAAATATCAATACCATTAATAATAATGTACATCGTTCTTTTAAAATGCTCATCTTTAATTTGTAATACGTCAATTCTTGAAAACATGTCATAGAGTGACGTAATAGTTAGCAATTTAAATGATTCAAAATAATGATGTAAATATTGCTAACACAAGTAAAATATGTACCGTCAAGCATTTGCTACCAGCTGTTGTCTGTCTGACATTTCTTGCAAGCGCCTTGGGAATAGCTATTATTTATACTGGAGTTAGACATCAAAACTGTAATTGTACTTGTGAACCATAATAAAATCATACACAAATGTATGTATATATGGATTATAATTTACTTGAAAAGAATTCTGAGAAGAAAAGGACTTATATTTCGTTTTAAATGTTAAGTACAATACATATGTAATTATCTTAATATAAGCTGTATTCATATGTAATTAACAAAACTTTTATCATTAAAATAATAATTCATGTGTGTGTACATGTGTATGTATGTCATTATGACATATTTGACAATATCAAATAAAAATGCATGTAAGTAGAATATCGTATATTGGTATAAGACTCAAGTTAATGCAATATGTTGTTTGACATACTCCCAAATAAAAATAGCACCTGCAACATGAACGTTTAACGATCGAATAACACCAAATTGAGGAATTTCCACACAAGCATCGAGAACAGGCAACAACTCGGGGGAAATGCCTTCCTTTTCATTGCTGCAAACACAAGTTAGAACACAAACTGACAAGAATGATCATACATTACCCCAAGAGCAAAATACATTTTTTAGGGAACTTGAAACAGTTTAGTGCAATACTTTGAGATGTCTGCTCTGCACCTATAATGGTATATGTTGTTTGTTTCATTTTAATAAGGTATTTTTTTAAATCGCCGACTTTCACTTCAATCATACTGACCCAATTTTCGGACGACATACTTAAACTTTTAAACTCTTTATTGTTAATGATTTTGCAGTCATTAAGCACCATATGTTTGACACTATATATTTCGCATGTTCTGGTTAGACCACCCAGATTAGCAGAACTTTCAATTAAACTTGTAACAACGATGAGATCGCTGATATTTGGCTTGTTATCTCTTTCTGATATATTTTTCCAAGGATTTATTTTCCTTTGAATATTTTCTACTGGAACAGTATAATTAGTTTGTTCTGTTTCACATAACTTGTGATTAAGACTTCTAAAATTTGAATCTAAATTCTGTGTTAATAAATCAGAGTAATTGGGTAATGTATTTAGTTCAATGTTTTCCCATTCTGTACAAGAAACATTATTCAACTTTGGAATATCTATAAAAATTGTTTCAAATGTGTAATGTTTTTCATGATCAAAATATTCAAAGAATTGTATATCATTACGCAAAATTAATTTGATTTGTTGATCACTTGCTGCTATTACTGTTTCAAGGGCATGGCGCAATCCTTCGTTCCTATTTCTTGATTTATTTTGATTTTTTTGTATTAATTTTAGAATTGCATACTGAAAATATAAAAAACAGTACTCTTTAATAAGTTTTAAATACATAAACACAACACCAGAAAAGGTACCTGAGAATAGATCCTTAACTTGAAATGTGCGCCCATGGTCCATACCAGTAAAGTGTTGATGACTTCATCAATAAAATGCTTATTTTTTTTAAGAGCAATGTGATAAAGAACTGGAATGAATGCTACAATCGTTGATTGATGAGTGCGGTTGGCGTCATTCAACGCAGTAATCACCATTTCAATACAGTTGTCAGTATTCTGCAATAATTTTATTAATAGCCATTGCATCAATTGTTTTATACAGGGTTGATGACTTTCTTCACAAAAACTCTTCATAAGAAGGTGTATTAACTCTTCTTTTTTCTGTATGCTAATGTAACCATGCAGAACTAGTAATATTTGCATTATTCTTAATTTCTGAAGATGAATCTGAAATGTGAAAATCAGTTGAAAATGATCATAGACTATAAATCACATACATGATATTCTTGACTAGAAGACTTTCTCCCCCGATCATTAAATATATTACACACATTATAGGGTTCGATAGGACTAGAAAACGTTCATCCCCTGCATAATTATTTTTACCCCAATCCCCATAATTTCAATTCTGTGATTCTCGAACTTTTTGTAGGCAGTCAATAAATATACAGTAAGATTCACTGCTGGGCAAACGATTACTCTGCACTAGTACAGTTCTTGTTGCTCGAATAGCAGAGGAAGATGCCTAAATGTCATATTGAATGCTTTAAAATTCAGTTTGTGTGAGTGTAACACAAGCGAAAGATAAATAAGAGAGTGGTGGAAATGACAGAGCAATTTAGGTCGATTAGGCGTTATTTTCTTATATTCTCTTATTGGGAAGTTAATATTATTTGTTGTACTTTTCATTAATTTGTGATAATATTTACTATATTTAAAGTTAAATATAATTGATTTGCTAAAAAAACATTTTTTAATATTTGTTGCTTCCAAGCCAAAAACTCTTAGTATGTAAATACAACAAAAATAAAATAATGTTAAATATTGGATAGATTTAGGCGATACTTGGTGAAACTCCATAATCACAAAATAATTTTGGTAATATTTATTGTAATTGCTACAACAATTGTTTCGCCACACAGTGGCTTCATCAGGTAGATGAATGTTTACATATTTGTGTACATTCATCTACCTGATGAAGCCACTGTGTGGCGAAACAATTCTTGTAGCAATTACAATAAATATAGTGAAACCAAACAACAATTTTTGTTTTTATTTTATAAAATAATGTTATCTGCATTATAAAATTTACTTTTTCCTCTATAATTTAATAATTAAACTTACATATATTTGTAAGACAAATAACTTTTTAATTTTTGTAAAATGTTTGTATCTAATATAATTTCGTTACCAATTAATAATTATTTAATTTCTGGCACAAAAAAATATTTTTGTAAATTAACTTTAATTTTTACTTGATGAATAATTATCAAAAGTAATGGACCAAAATGGCTATAACTCAGAAACAAATACAAGATAGGATATATGTGTCTGCCAAAGTTGTCTACAAAATATTAAGTGTTCAAACTTGCCATAGCATATACAACATGATCAAAAATTTACCCTAAAGAAAACTTCTCTTAATTTTTGTTTTACAGCAAAATGTAATAATAAAATGTGACAATTAAAAAATATGCCTATGTTTAGAATCACAGAATTCTATTTACAGAGATCGTTTCATACACCAACAATAACAGTATAAACTGTAATATCTTTCACTGAACTAAATAAGCAAAAATACCAGTGAAATTTTGTGTGGAAAACAAAATTGAAATTACTTTAATTGTTGGACAAAATTATAAAACTTTTCGGGAAGTAGCAGACATTTTTAATAACATTCACACAAAATTATACACTTTACAATAGTATGGAAAATACTAAATAAATTCAAGACTTAATATTAACTTCAGGAAGAAACATCAACAACGGGTTGCCGATGGAAACACAGTGTTTCAAATAATGCTTTGATAGAAAATCCTAAAAAGGGCATCTTTGCTGCCAAATGATGTAAGATACAGTTTCAAAAATTTTGAAAATAAATATCGCCCCTACAAAGGGAGCCATTTAGGCTACAAGATTAATGGGACACTAACAAACGCAGCTCGTTTCTAATTTTACCTATAGAACCCTACAAATTATGTGAATGACTTAATTGAAATTAAAATGTTTGTTAACTTTAGCTTTGAGAAAGTAGTATGGCACAATTTAATGAGTAGCTTAGTACCTAGACTAGAAATCTCAACGTCCAAAGGTTCATATCTTATTCGGAATACTGTTAATTGATATCAGAGAAGAAGTTTGCATAGTTTCTGACTCTGTGTTGGGCTCCTACCGACTACATATTCGAATTAGGTTTTTCTTTACACGAAAGCTAGAATAAGGTTATACAGGGTGCCACATTAGTGCGATATTCTTCGATGTCTCTGTTGTTATGTAAAAATATTTTAAGACAAAAGTTTTTTGAAATTGTTTTCAGTTATATTGAGTGTTTCGTTTATGCGTAACCACGAACAACTTTAAAATTTTAAATATATATAAATATATTATTAAATTTTTCAATTCTCTGGTTAATTATAATATAAGTTTGTATAAGATAATATTTGTCTATGTCTATTCGTTTTTAAGATATTTGCATTTATTCGGAAATTTTGACCGCTGGCGGTATTCGGCAAAACGCATATAGTTGAATAACGAAATACAGCAAGATCATAAAATTTTATGCAACACTAGAGGGATCTTTAGTGATAATAGTAAAAGCATTAGAAATTCGATATGTAACACAACATACTTAATAAATCTTCTTCTTTTTGAAACAATTGAAATGTGGAAAACTTTTTTTTTATGGAAGCGCTATGTTTTTATACATTAGTCGAAAGCAAAATTTAATCGTCTATTAATTTGAATAGGCAACATATGTAGTTAAAATTAATAATTTTCGAGATATTGATGTATATTTTAATTTTCGTACATTGTCATCCCTCCTGAGAATCATAAAAGTAATTTTTAAATGTTTTTTAAAACAAAGCTGATAAACTATGAACTAATAAATAGAATATGCTGTAAATAAGAAGATACACCTAGCTTTACATTTCAAAGTTTTATAATATTCACACATAGAGAAATCACAAAATGCCATATTTTGTATGTATTACTGCTTTCTTGAATTTTATCGTTAATCAAAATATGCAAGTTTCATGGCATTTTCATTATATCCCAATTACCGTATTCTGTCATTCTTTCCACAAAAAAACTAACTAATAGAATAAGATTGGAATGTAATATTATTTATTATAAACTAAATAATATATTAATGTTAACGGAAAAGATGTTTGGAAAATAAGAAAATAAAAATAAAATAACATAACCGACATCTCGTTTTTGAATATACAAAACGGAACAGAGCTATAGGTAACTCTTAAAAATATGGCATTTTGTAATTTCTCTATTTAATAAGTGAATATTATGAAACTTTGAAATGTAAAGCTTGGTTATTTATTAGTTCGTAGTTTATCAGCTTTGTTTTAAAAAACATTTAAAAATTACTTTTATGGTTCACAGGAGGGATGACAATGTACGAAAATTAAAAATGCAAGAATATATCGAAAATTATTAATTTTAACTACATATGTTGCTTATTGAAATTAATAGACAATTAAATTTTGCTTTCGACTAATGCATAAATATATACAGGCTGTTCCGTAAATAAGTACTGATATTTTAATAGGTGATACCTGACCATAGCCTAAATCTAAATGTGCAAAAACGGCGGTCCTACACTGAACGATGTTCCAGAAAAACAATATTATAGTTATGACTCCGGTCCTGACTACTGCAGTCAGCCAGTACAATATTGCTCTGCGCCGAATATTTTCTTGGTCGACTGTGAGTCGCCGTTGTTAAGATACGAAAGCTTAAGGCTGTTTCACAATTACTGATTCAAGAAAAATAAATAGCTTGATTTCAAATTATATAATTATAAAATAACCATACACATTCTGGTTGAACGCATTAGATTTAAAATTCTTCGATAGTTATGAAAATTCATTTTATCGACCCGAAAGTCGGTCGAAAATAACTTGTGTATCAGCCATTACGAACGAAGCCGTTGACAGTTGGTGTCCAACATTAAAAAGTTTACTACAACGGTGCAATTAAGATAGAATAACAGCGTAATATACTTAACTCGTATAACTTCATTACAACAGAACATGGTTTTGATATAATTTAAAGAAATACGACAAGCATTTTCTTCTAAAAATCACATTTAATGGTTATGTTACGTA
>JAFFZR010000025.1:9403-19501 GCA_018397195.1 Lethrus apterus
TTGGGGAGGCATTATCAGCGAGTGTGTTGTAGGACTTTATTTTTTTACAAATAATTTAAATAGTCTAATGGACTTGGAGATTTTAAAAATTGAACTGCTACGATTATTGGCAAACGTCCCTCCCGAAATCCGGGAAGAAATGTGGCTGCAGCATGACGGAGCACCTCCACATTATTCTATTGCTGTACGAGATTATCTCAATAACATCTACCCCCAGAGATGGTTGGGAAGGGATGGTCCTGTAACATGGCCGCCTAGATCTCCGGACCTTACAATCTTGATTTTTATTTATGGGGACGTGTAAGAAATTGTTTATGCTGAAACTCCAACAACAGTAGAAGATATGAAAGAAAGAATAATTAACGCTTTTAGAAGCATAACATCTGAAGAATTAAGGCGAGTTCAGAGAGTGTTCATAAACAGAATCAATCTTTGCTTGCAACAAGAAGGAAGACACTTTGAACATTTGTTACCTTAGGGTTTTGTTTGTTTCCTTATCCTCTGTAAATGTGATTGTTTATCACTTTAATTGAATTTAGTTTTAATATTCAAACACATTTGCCCAGTTTTGTATCAGTCTTTGTTTCTTTGTTTGTTTCTGTTTTACCATTTCCCGTTTCAACAAATTTTGTTATTAATATTAATTTTCTTTTTCAAGAGAAGAACACTTTGACACTTTTTCCTTAATTCAATTCGCTGTTAAGCTAGTTTAAAATAGAAAATAAAGTTGAATACTGGAATTTTGAATATCCTCGATTATCGCAGAAACTGCTAAAGATAGGTATAGGCAGACTAAGATGGATCGACGAAGAATTTAATTCTACATCACTTCTTGTAAAAATATACAGGTGTTCCATTTAAAAAAATCGTGAAAAATAATTTCAAAGTTGGTAAAGTTGATACTTTCATTCTCACTGGCCTGTATATCCGCCGATAGAAATAATTTAGCGATATCATCTCTCAATTTCCGTAAATTCACAGAATAAATTTTATTGTAAAAAATCTAAGCGTTTGGACGTAGCGGTTTTTTTATTTGCAATATGTAATTTAAATTTTTTTAACAAAAACAATTGCAACTCTAAAACGGCTAAACAGGTTACCTTGATATTCTGGGGATGAATAGAGGGCAGTATGGTATCTTAAATAAAATTATACAGGTTGTTCCATTAAAAAAAAATCAAATTTTACTGTGCGACCTTTTGTGGAAACACCTGTATATACGAAAATTATAGTTTGACGCAATAAGCTTGACATGCATTCCTTGTCCAAGGTAGCAGACGCTTGATGTTACAGCGTTCACCGAAAGATGGAGCTGTAACATCAGTTTCGTATTGGTAAATTATAGATTGTAACTGTATGTGCGAAGGTAATGACAAAGAAATAAATGAGAGAAATAAGTAATTTGAAATAGAATTCTGATTTAGGTTTTCCAAGAGCAGGTTTTCCCTTAGCAATAACTTGGTTACGACGTGGCATCCATACGGAGCCAAGAACCATTAACATTTTTTGTTGTTGTCTTTGCTGTTTCTTTGTTCTTATTTCGTAAACTTCTTTATTAAGCTTGTACAAATCCGTGATAAAATTATTGCTGTTGTAAGGCTAATTAAATGTTTTTTATAACATTAGATAATATTAGAATGTTTATAGAATCCGTCCTTTCCTACTACTTTAATTACCTTCAAATGTGATAATATAAGAATAAAAATCATTTGAAGTCTGTTGCTGTTTCTAATAATTTACTTTCCACCTTGTATCAACGAGAAACATATAATTCAATAATAATATATCGTGCTTGAAATTTGTAATAAAATGAACCGATAAAATAAGTGCTTGAGTTGTCTATAAAATACAAGCACTACTTCTTTAGATAGAAGCTTCATAAAGTGCATGAAATATAATATAGACATTTCATCTCTTTTATTCAAGGTCAAATGAATGTTCCGCTTCCTTTGCTGGCTTGGTGCTGAATAAGTTCCACTGAATTTCATTTTACGATGCTTATACCTGGATGGATGTAGTATAAGACGTTCGTGCAGAGACGAAATTATGAATTTCATCAACAGAACAAAAAGCGTCAAGTTATGTGAATTCTATTATGATTTGGTTCCGATTTTAAGACTTGTTCTCGAATCCTTATCCCTTTTCAGGTGTCGGATCGATTTTAAGACACTTATTACTTCAATTGATAAAATAAATATAAAATTTGAATTAAAAAACCCACAAAATCAATTCGTTTAATCCTGAGAGTTACTATATTTAAATTAAATTAAAAATCAAAATTTTCAATCAAGGACACATTAATTAAATCAATTAAATCAAACACAATTTTATTAAAAGCGCGACATAACTTCAGTTAAATTCTTAAATTATAAAAGTCGTATGTACCTAGTTGAATAAATTTATGCACTCGTAAATATTTCAAATATTTATCATGTCTAAATCTGTAGTAGATTCTTTAAAGCAGGTGGATTAAAGGTAAATCTTTCTCTGCTTTCATGTTTTTCTCTACTCGCTTTTCTCCAGGGAGTTTCCATTTTATTACCTTTTAATGAGTACTCGTCGTTCCGGAACTTTGACGAATCGAATTTCTCTCAGGATATCGTTATCCATCTTGAAATAAATTTAAGCAAAACTGCGGACATATTTAAAATATTTATAAGTACGAAGTGTTATTTTCATAAATTATTTGAATTAGAATAATTGATTTTGGTGCGTTTCTAAATATATTATTTAATAGCGTGCTGTTCACTTCAATAACTTAAAACACTCGATAATATTGCTAGTCATACATAAAACAATTGTTTTAAATAAGTGTTTATTAATTCCACTATGCCTATTAATTATAAAATTCCAAATTTTAAATCAGTGATAGAAATTACCGTTAATAACACAACTTTCCAATAAAATAATTCTTCCATTAGACAAGTGTAATCTATGTTTTTGGATGCTCATAATAATAATCTTACAATTGTATTCTAATTTGCAATAATCGCTGAATGTGCATTAATTTATTGTTTTTTTTTTTCTATTTTGGGTTTTTTGTTTAAAACGTCAGTGCTTTTCTTTAGTCTAACCATCAATATTTCAATAAATTAAATAACTGTGCGTTTGTTTTCTTCCACTAAACCGATTTTTTGACTTTCCGTTAATGTAAAGTAATTAATTTTAAATTACAATGCACTAAGTATAATTAATGCATTGTAAGATAATAATTATTATTTTAAGGTACTTAGAAAGACGAAAAAAAATATTTACTGGTTTCATTGTGGTGATTACACATTACATTTTCGGTTTCACTTCTTCGAGGTGAAAATTTAATATAGAAACGTAAACGTTTCAAGAACAATATAAAATGATGCCATCTTTGGCGGCATTCTCTATTAACATAGAAATAGCTTGTTTTGCTGTGGTCGTTTCTCGTGGACACAAAAAGGAAATAGCCGTTTGAATTTGTTACTCGAAGGAACGCGGCGGCGGCGTCTTTGAAATTTCGCAGATCTCCGAAAAATGAAAATAAAATTATCTTTTGTTGCGAGAGAAAGTAAAAATGTACATATTCATGAAGCCTTTTCACTTTACAAAAAAAACTGAAGTGTTTAATATTTCATTTTGTAAAAAATATCCAAAAAAATAAGTCGCAGAAAAATCAATTTTCATTTTATTTTAAGGAATCGCGATGCTGAGTATATACAGCGTGTTCAAAGTTATCTGCGCACTATTGCTATTTTAGCTATTTTTGGAGCTACAGAGTCGGTTAAATTAGCAAAGCTGCAGTGATTTTTCCGCTGATTACAACGGTCCACACAAAATAACAATTGCGCATCACATTTCAGAGCAGCCAAGTCAGATAATTAGATTTTTTAAATGGAACAGCCTGTATATTTATGTAGCAGTCGGTAGAAAATGAAATTTTGCACAAAATCTTCTTATACTACTATAACCCAGAAATGAAAAACAAAAGATCTACGACGACATTAATACGCACATGGGACATGCGACTCGCCATTGTAATCAGTAGAAAAAACTACACATTTTTAATGTATTGACCAACACTGTAGCTTCTCTAATAACGAAGTTATCCCATGTGCGGTGACCTGTATTAATGTCGTCGTAGCTCTTTTGTTTTTCATTTCTAGGTTATACTAGTATAAGAAGATTTTGTGCAAAATTTCATTTTCTACCGACTGCTACATAAATATACAGGGTGTTCCATTTTAAAAAAATCTAATTATCTGAGTTGGCTCTGAAATGTGATGCGCAATTGTTTTTTTGTGTGGACCGTTGTAATCAGCGGAAAAATCACTGCATCTTTGCTAATTTAACCGACTCTGTAGCTCCAAAAATAACGAAAATAGCAATAGTGCGAAGATAACTTTGAACATCCTGTATACACGATCATTCTGAAATAAGTCCCATTATTTTAACAGGTGATAGCTTACCATAGCCCGACCCCAAATATGCAAAAAGAACAGTTTTATGTTGAAGGGGGTGCCAGAAAAAAAAGTAATTTTGAGTAAAATATGAAAATATAATAATTTTTATTTCAAAGATTTTTTCTTTGTTAAGGATATCTTCTCCGCCGCCACTGGTCTTAACGCGACTCTATATATTTTTAGCTTTATTTTATTACTAATTTTTCTGGCCCTTATAAATATCTTGTACTTGTGTTACGCTCTATGTCCTGCTTGTATTTTCTACTCTATCTCTTGTTTCTTTTGGTTTGTTTGTTTGTTTGTTATTTATTTCCCAAATACTTAAAGCTTTCGACTTCTTCAAAGCTAAGTTCTCCAATTTTTACATTTCCATTTCCATTTCGTGTTCTCTGATCTACTGATTCTCATGATTTTGTTTTCTCTTGATTGATTTCTAAATTCTTTTTCTTTGCTTCTGCAGACTGAGTATATAAACAACTAAAAAATCGAGTTCGTTTGCTCGGTAAGGTAAAAACCGACTTTTTCAAATGACATTATCCGAGCTCGAATAACTGGAAGTACCAAATAAACTAAACTAAGTTACCGCGAATCGTCGGGCTTGGTTACACTTTTAGGCGCAGATATCTAATGCGCTCTGGACCACGCCGAAGCTTCGACTTCTAATCCCCCCAGGAGATATTAGTGTGTCTTGTTACTGAAACCAAAACAAGCCCGACTTCATCGCTGGATTTTTAGATCGAGTAAACGAAATAAAAATCAATTTGCACACCCAACGAATGATTCATATTATATATAATTTATCAGTCTTAATTTAATAATTATTTACGTTCAGTTTTTTTTTATGAAATAACAGTTAGGTAAGAAGAAGGTGTAGTTTATGTATTTAACAGCCTAGGTGCAGTCAGCAAAATAGGTGTTTTGTAATCGCTGAATATGTGAAGAGCTTTACATAATATGATTTATTTATTAAGAATTTATTGGCCTTAAAAGAAGAAGAAGTTATTAAATATGAGCATTCGGTGAATAAAATGTACTAGTGAAAGGTCCTGATCGTAAGTAATGTAAAGTATGTACTTTAATTTTAATCAAAGCTCAACATTATAATTTTATCAGTTAATGTCAAATTCTTGGTTGTAATTGCTTGAAATTATACTCACTTTGCATTTCTATTTGTTCGTATATTGTAAGAATTAAAATTGACACGAAGTACGTTTTTACTTAATTTCACATTCTATTGCTCGAGTGTGTCGAAAAGAAAAATTCAATTAATGTTTGTTGCACATCGACACTGCCGTATATTATTAATCTGTGATAAAGGAGCACTCCAGAGAAAGCATAATGAGCTTCGCTATAATATTATCGGCTCATCCGGCCCTCTGGCGGCCGATAAGCCGCCGCGAGAGATTTCACAGTAGAGCCGTCGACAATTCCATTAATTTAACGCGCTCCACGATGAAAACTCCCGCAGACTTGCTATTATTGCGGAGAAAAGGCAATTAAATGAATACTTTTCTTAATTAGTTTCCAGTTTTACACGCCGTTTTAAATATTAATATCGAGTTTGTAAAGTTCGCAGTTGACGTGTTCTCAATAAAAGAATAAGAATTTTTTGTAAGCACATTTGTCATATGCAAAAATTTCTTATTAACCAACGCGAAAGCTTAATAATTTCAATATATTTATAAATAATAGGTCTACCGGAAAGTTCTGTCCGTTTCTGTGATAACAATTTTCGACACGTAAGCACTTGTTTATTTGGCGCATGTTCGGCTCTCTATTTTTATCGCTTAATGTATACTACTGACGTAGCAAATTAACTAAAACAAAGTTGATTCACGTTAGTCTTAAGTGTGAAGCGATAGTGTATCTATGGCTACTGATAAAGTTCATTTACGCCACTGTAGTTTATACGAATTTCAACAAGGAAGAAATGCTACAGAACCATGTAGAAATTTATTGAAAGTGTTTGGTGAAGGTACAGTTTCTGATAGGACATGCAGAAGATGATTCGAAAAATTTGAAACAGGTGATTTCGACCTTTCTGATAAGCCACGTTCTGAGCGACCATCTTTGATCGACGACGATATTGTTAAGACCATGTTGGAGCAAGATCCTTTTCTGACAACATCGGAGATCGCAGAAAGGCTTAATTCAGCTCAGCAAACCATTTCGGACCGTATTCGGAAGATAGAATTGGTGTGGAAATATTCAAGATGGGTGCCACATGAATTAAGTCAGAAGAATTTGGATGATCGAGTCGTCATATGCACATCTCTGCTTGCTCGGAACAAAATGGAGCCCTTCTTGAACCGGATGATAACAGGGGATGAAAAGTGGATTACCTACGAAAACATCGTAAGGAAAAGGGCATGTTGAGAACCCGGAAAACCTAGCCCTTCCACCTCTAAACCAAATTTGACTCTGAATAAGAGAATGTTGTGTATATGGTGGGACATTCGAGGACCAATACATTATGAGCTTTTAAAACCGAACGGAAAGCTCAATTCGGAGAAGTATTGTCAGCAACTGGATAATTTAAAGACAGCAGTCCAAGAAAAGAGGCCGGCGATGTTCAATAGGAAAGACATCATACTGCATCATGATAATGCCAGGCCACATGCTGCTTTGGGGACTCGTCAAAAAATTGCAGAACTATGCTGGGAAATTCTGTCGCATCCACCCTATTCCCCGGACTTAGCACCCTCGGACTTTCACTTGTTTTTGTCCTTATAAAATTTTTTGAACGGCAAAAAATTTAAAAATGAAGAAGATATCAAACAAACACTGGTTCAATTTTTCGCTTCAAAAGATAAAACATTTTTCAAATGTACAAATTGCCCTCACGCTGGCAAGAAGTCAGTAATAATAATAGCAACTATATTATTTAATAAAGTTTATTGACGGTAAGAAAAATTATTTGTATTGTGTTTTATTCCAAAAACGGACACAACATCAATTGATGATAATTTACTAGGTACTTAAGAACATGTCCACAGTGCATTAAAAAACGTAATAATTATTTATCACAACGAAGACAAATTTGGAAGTTTGTAGCTCAAGATGAAGATATCCTTATTTAAAGAAAAGTGCTGGAGGATGTATACGCCTAATTTTATTATACATATTTTCCCGCATATAATTTGTCAAAAATACAACCAAAATTTATTAATGTAATAAACTCCCAGAATGCTTAGATTGCACATACAACTTACATCTACCCTTTCATAAAACTCTCTTTGGAATGCACGATTCGTTCATTCAAACGATATTAGTTCAGTGTGTACACACTACATAGTACAAAGCAATACAAACTTTGATTTATCTGTTTCAGAACATCAGTATTTTTAAAATAATTTTTTAAATCCTTAACATTTCGTTTGTAAGTAATTTTTTCTTTTTCTTTTTTTTTTTGTTACTTTTGCTTGCATCATATTTATGTTATTTAAACATACCTGATACTGTAAAAATATTTCTTGTTGAAATCTCTTAATACTTTGGATCAGTGGTTCCCAACCTGTGGTACGCGAATACATTTGCAAGAAAAAATATTTATGTTAAGAATGATTGATTTTTAAATATTGTAAATTTATTTTTGGGTTGAGAGACTAGACGAGCCAATTTATGGCATCTGTCCCCATTTTTGGTTCGATGTCCCGATGTCAGCAAAATGTATTTTCAGGACTATAATGTGTCCTAATTTCAAATACTCATAATTTTTAATTATCGTGATTCACAACAAAATGATGATATTTTTTAAAAGTTGTTGAGCAATCTATACTTTCTTGTCGCTTGCCTATATCAGTAACATTAAAAATGTCGATGTACGAGCGCTACTGTTTAATGCAATAAATAAGCTACGAATTTAGTAATTATGTAAGTGCCAATAAAAAGGTATTAAAATTTATAAGCAATATCTTAAAATATAGTACAAAATAATCTTTATTTGAATTTGTGTGAAAATAAATTCAATCGAAAAAATTATTAGTAGATTAGACAATAAACTCAAATTATTGTGCATAGATAACGAGACAAGACGCTTATATACAAAGTCTGCTCTGTACGTTTGTTTTAAGGCACAAAATCATAGCCAATAAATTTACATAATATTTGCGATATTACTTATATTCTCTATCCAAGATTTGTTTTTTTTTTAATACAAGAAAATGTATATGTATATTGATAAAATGCAATGCGATAAAAAGTAAAGAGATGGGCACTTAATCGTGATTACGCAGGTTCAGCATTTGTGAAATAGCCCATTAATGACCCTCTTAGGTACTTAATACGCCCTATCCTATATTAGAGACCCATGATATGCAGATCGTAACAAGTATGTTTGCGTTGCTCCGTATTAGAATATACGCTGAGACCGCATTTCGGCCTTCGTCGCTAATGAAAAATCGAAACTGTAATTGAGTGCCGATATCGGGAAGATGGGCCAATCGATATTCGTCGACACGGTAAGAACTCGTTAATTAAACGAGGCGATGAATCAACTCCGGACGAAAACCTTTTCGGGGTCGTCCGTCCCTCTAAGGTTTAAAAATTTCAGGAACGACGCAGGGTAAAACCAAATTGAAAATCAATTGTGTCCGTTTACTGTGTTCCCATCGTGTCAACGTCAAGTTAAAAATATGTGTTTACTGAAATTTTCCATTTTCTTATTTAATGCGTGTGGATAAAAATATAAAAATGGTGTGTGAAAACCCAAACCCATTTGATATTGAAATAGTCAATTTATAAAAAAGAAAACTAATTACATTTAAGAAAAATGTTTTTAATGAATTATTTTGACTATGCAACATCTCAGAACAGAAAATCAATAACATCATCGTTTTAACAATTTAAATGTAAGATGTGGCAAGCCAGGCTAAACAAAATTTAAGAAATGGCAATCAGGAAATGGAAGCTACTTCCCAATAATTAATTCCCATTTAAAATCCCCAGAAAACATTATTTTGAGTAAATACTTTGTTCGAAAGTTCTTTCAATCTTATCAATAAATAATATATTCAAAGTTTTTTTTAAATATCGGTTAGGTTTTATTATTATTATTTTAAATACGGGCAGACTCTCAAAAGGAGGTCCGCAGCACTTAGGCCTAGTGGCCCATTGTGCATCCGCATCCTAAAGGATTTGCTAGGGGAACCCAGCTGCCTCCACAAAGGCAAGCAGCCTGTCTTCCGAGGTACCTATATCTTAGCACTCCAAGTGGAGCGCAGTGGTTTACTTATAGATGAATTAATTTATTGGTACAAAAATGATATAAAATGTAAGTACTAAAATATCATATTGAAACATAAAGCTTAGCTTTAAGTTTTTAGTTTTTTGTTCAATTTTGTATACAAAACTAACTCTGCCCAAGTATCTAGTGACAACGTAATATGTGTTTAGATTATATTGAAATTCTTGTAGGGGGGGGGGGTTGGAAGAAAAATGCAAGGCGATGACAAAGTCTTCCATTTTCCTTCCAAACTACACCCCATGAATGGGCGACACCTCACCCGGTAAGGTTCTCAAGCTCGACGTCGACATCGACATCGTCGGCTGACTTAAGAACCCATTTTAGAGGCCTAAGCGCTAGTGTGGCCTTCGGACCGCACATCCTCCAAATCTTGAAATCCAGATCCCCAAGAATTTTTTTTCGCCATTAAGGCCTTCTTTT
>JAFFZR010000027.1:2949-19335 GCA_018397195.1 Lethrus apterus
TATATATTTGGAATAAATGGATTGAGGAGTATTAGATTTCTATTAGAAGCAAAGGTATTACCTATGGATTTTTGGTCCCAGATATTTCACGGGAACCTTGGTTTTACAAGTTTAAATACTCTTCAAGAGAGTTCGTGACAACTTTATGCCGTATGAGATTTAACCACTGTTCCACCAATGCACATCTGCATAAAATTAAGGTCCTCAATGATCCATCTTGTGCTTGTGGCCAATTGCAAGACTTAAACCACATCTTCTTTGGATGTCAGAATTTTCTTAGAAACATTTCCAACCTGAATAATAAACTCATTGATATTGGCTTTCATCCTCCGTTCTGCATAAGAAACTTATTAAGCACAGTTAATATCTCTGTATATACAATTTTATTTAATTTTTTGAGGAATTGTAGCATTAAGCTATAGTTGTTTTTTTTTTCTTACCTAATATGTTATTGGAGGTCTTCTTGGGCTTTTGTGAAGTTCTCTTTTGTTTTTCTTTACTGGTACCTGTCACCTTAATCGCGTTTTAAATATTTAACTGTGGTTACGGTTGTAGTTATGTAATATAGGTATACAGTGAGGACAAAAAGTAAGGAATATTTAAATAAAAACGAACTCAACCGGTTTTTTAAAGAACGCTGTACATGTCGATTTTTGATTTCAAAAAAACAATTAATATCTTCCGACTTTCACAAAAAAAAAATGAGAACATAAAATTTTTTTGTGGAATCCGATAGTGATTTTTCTACCCTTTATGACCGTGCAAAAAAATCACAAGGTTGCATAAAAAAAATTCTGAGAAAAATCGATCTGAAAATTTATGTTGATATAATGCTACTTATAACTTATAAAACATGATAAACGAAAAATTCTAAACTGAAAAGTGAAAATAAACCAAATAAAATTAGCAGTATTAAATTAAATGTTCAAAATACCATCCATTGACTTCTTGGCAGTAAGCTAGTCTATTTAGAAATTCACCCAAGACGTTATTAAACAATTTGTTCTATTTTACGAATTTCTGCTTGAATACGCTGCTTCAATACTTCTAAATTTTCTGGTTTTGTTTTGTAAACTTTTGACTTTAAGTAACCCCATAAATAATAATAATAATAATAATAATGTCAAGAGAATTAAAGATTGACAGAATGCTTTTATGAAACAGTTTGCTAGATTTAACATTTTTATCATGGTATCTTGATTATTCAGTACGCTACAAAGGTTGTAAGATAACAACGAAAGGTAGGTACTTCAAAAAGCAATTATTTGTTATCTAAGATAATTGTAAGTCGGTCGTGGCCGCAACCCAAAGACCATACTATGTAATTGGGTTCGACCTGTTGAGGTGGCAGAACAGAAAGGGTTAAATAAAATAAAATAAAAAATATCAACATTAAATTTTCGATTTTTCTCAGAATTTTTTCACTGCAACCTTGTGATTTTTTTGCACGGTCATAAAGGGTAGAAAAATCACTATCGGATTCCACAAAAAAATCTATGTTGTCATTTATTTTTTTTGTGATGACGTCATAACTACAAAACAAATGAAAGTCGGAAGATACTTACTTTACTTTACTTACTTTCCGTGTCCGCAAAAAGGTCCGGTGTTAGAAGAATTAGCCGTTGAACACGTTCAACGTTTCCAGGGTACGCCCGATTGTGGTTCTCTTAAGAGACAGCACAATCTTCGAGGAGGCTTCTTCTGTGTACCGTTCGACGGTAATTTAACTAAAAATGGCTCAAAAATATTGTCACGTTTGACATGTCAAAGTGACATGTTTATATTACAAAATAACGATTTAAAATAAAAATTAATGTATAAATTGTGCAAATAATCGCTTTTAATATAATTATCACAAAATTATTTATAATTTCGATTTTGATTAATGAATTTGTTATAAATTAATATCATTGTGTTACAGGTAAGCAAGAAATGCAGCGAGACACTTTCCAATCTCGTTTATTCACGCTTTATGTAAGGTTAGTACATACATGCATGCTAAAATGTCTATCGTTTCAATCACTTTCCCGCGTAATATTTATGTATTTGGCGACAAACAACAAAACCACATTTTCTTCATATTAATTACATATGTGAATATACAGAATGTACCGCAAACAATTGTAATTAACTCCGTTTACAACGCTCTTGGTATTAACAATATATAGGTAGTGCTTTTGTTATAAAAAAAAAATTTGAAAGTTGGTTCAATGGAACGCTTTTTATTTGACATAGAAATTTAAAGGATTGTACTAAACTACATATTTGTTACATCTGTGAATTATAGAGCGCAAAAAATATTTTCAAATGCACCAACAAAATGCAAATCAAAAAGGAAATTAATTTCTGCAAAACAGATAATTTTAAAATACTGGGTTTTATGTGTTTGTTATCTTCATTTTAAAATATTGCCATTATATTGCTTTGAAAAGCAACGTACTTTCCAAAAAAATGCTTTCGTCCTTTATTTATCTTTTATTTTACATCCAAAGTTCCACTACATACAACAAAATGCATTTCACAATATTATATCTTTAATTAGAAGAAAAAAAAACAAAAATAAATTTTAAGTTTGGCAAGTTTCACATTCTTGTATTGCTATTTCAGCATTCTTACATAAATATCATACATTTACTATAACCTATTTCATATTTAATATCTACTGAAGACTACTTATATTTAATAATTCTTCTTTCTAGTTAAACCATTTTCCCATTCTCAAAAGTCAATAAGCAATCATTCCCTTCTCGATAACACTCTCTCCGTATTTACAATAACTAATAGAAAGAATTAGGGCATTCTTGTTTAAGACCTTAATTAATTAAAAACTACCTCCCCATCTAATACTTGACTTTATTGTGTATATTATGCCCAGTTATTCATTTCGTTGATGCAATCGGTTGAATTATTCAAAAACAGTTGTCGTTTAATTTTCCAATATTCTCGGTATCGCCTAAAGTCGCCTACAGTGCCGACAATGCAACAACAGAAGCATTGTTGCATTGCTCATGATATTTCATCAAGAGGAACGAACGATATTTTGAAACATAAATGGACCTAACTATACTCCATCTAGCAAGTTCTCAGCCACTAGCAAATTTCGAAATAACATACAGGATGAAATTTGGTTAAGAAAGTACCTTTTATTTGAAAGGAAAGTATAAGTATTAGTAGATATACTATGGGCGTTTTGGACCAAAAACGCGTGTTATTTCTTATGGAGGTCCCAATTCACTTTTTAGTAGTAGTGGGTGCGCTTTTTTTGATCCTGACGTGGCCATGCCCACTTTTTGGTTTTAGGGGATTATTTTAGGGGATGATGATACGGCTTATGAACGGCTTTCGAATGGGGCGTGTTAAATTTGAACGGCGTTTGAACAGATCCTGTTAAATTTGAACGGGTCCTGAAGAGCTTTTAACAGGTCCTGAACAGCTTTGAACAGCTGAACAGCTTTTAACGGCTCCTGGACAGCTTTTAACAGGTCCTATTAAAAGTATCCGTTCAAAAGCCGTTCAAATTTAACAAGCCCCGTTCGAAAGCCGTTCATCACCGTATCATCACCACCTACAATTATCATCCACTAAAACCAAAGAGTGGGCATGGCCACGTGAGCGTCAAGGTCAAAGGTCAGGCTAAAAAAACAAAAAAGGTGCACCCATTACTACTAAAAAGTGAATTGGGACCTCCCTAAGAAATAACACGCGTTTTTGGTCCAGAACGCCCATAGTATATCTACTAGTATTACTGGGAAAAGATGTTTGAAATTTCAATAGAAGCTCACATATCTAATATGTACGTTGCATATCAAAGTTGATTTTTTTATCTTTATTAAGATAAATAAATAATAGTTATAAATTTTGCCAACGTGGTTATCGCTGTTGTCTAATGTCAATGTTTGAATTATGTTGTCTCTAGAGCAAAGAATTTATTTAGTGAAATGCTACGATATCGGTGAAGTATCATATCGCTATGCAATTGAACTTTTTAAAAGGAAATATCCGGGAGTATATGTTTCTGTAAATTGTGTTCGAGGATTAGTAAGGAAGATTGATAGAACAGACAGTGTAACAGATTTGAAGAAGGGTGGTTACAATTTATTACACAATTTTTCCAATACACAAAAACAAAGAAAACTTATTCTACATGTTGCCCTCCTAGTGTTACACATTTTTCAACGACTGCTCTAAACGTTTCGAACACTAGGTGAATGGCATCTCCATTTATGTCCGCTACAGCTTCTGTAATTTTCTGTCTTAAAATATTTTCATCATCCTGCAACTAATACGCGTAAACTTTCTGCTTAAGTTCACAAGTATAGTTAGGTCCATCCAAATATCGGCTCAATATTACAAGCAGTTATTACAAGTTAACTTTGTTAAAAACTCTCGTATTATTAATTCTAAAGATCAAGTAAAGATATTTTAATATTTAATGTATTTAGACAATTTTACATTTATTTTAAATTAATTTACGAATGGGCATGGTATGAAATTCTCTAGAATTATCTTTTATTTATTGACCACAACACGACTGACTCCATCAAGAACATACATCTTAACTAGAATTAATTGGTCTATTTTTTTAAACATTTTGATGAACACTAGGTGCTGGCTGTGCAGTACAAATGAACTAAATAGAAAAAGAAATAGTCGAGTACGCTCTGGCCAGCACATCAGTCAGATTTATGAGATGCTATATAAGTTATTGATTCACCAGACTACGTGTCTAGAATTGTTCACTATTCATATTGGATGCATACATCTTCTACTACGTAACATTGAAAATTTGCTCTAAACCTTATGTCAGATTTTTACTTGTGAGGACAAACCAGCGATAAAAGCGATGATTGATGAATAATTAATAATTCTTTTTTGATATTATATATAGATGCTTTTATAACTTCTGAAACGTTCTTTTCCCAATAATATCTTGGGAAACTAACGTTTCAGAAGAATGTTCATATCTAACTCGTTATATTGGAATTTCGTTTCCTTCGGTGTCTACTCATCTGTAACACTACATATTGGCCAAGTACATACATTGCTCGACGATTTAAAGACGATATTTACCAAACGGATTATGCCGCATTGTTCAGATTCAGACAGAATACAATCAATAATAGTAAAGCCTGAAAATTGTATTACGCGTATCGTATCGGTATTCATTCTGTATGTGCATAACTAATAACTTCGCCAAGCACAAACAGAAGGCTTAAATTTGTTCATTAGAACATATCCATTTTATTATATAAAATGTCAAACTTGACAGTTAATACTTGTAGATATGTTTATAAATTATAAAAAATTATAAATTATAAAATCATTATTTAATTAATTTAAATATGAATACCATCGTTTGTGCTTGTTGTAGTCGCCCAGCTGAGCAACATAAAATTGTAGGCTGCTCAATATGCAAGAAAATATACAAAATTGAATGTGTTGACATCTCTAATGCTGAAGCACGAACGATTCGTGCGAATGCTGGTCTCACTTGGTCTTATAAGTCATGTGCTCATTTAGGCAATGATCTTAATAGCTTGAAGGCTGTAATATTTGAACTACAAAATGAAAATTAAAATTCTAAAAGCAAGTATGTCTGTTCCTACTGATTCTTCCTCTACCGCGTTATTGTCTACTGAGCAGATAATTCAAGAAATTTATGATCGTGAAAAGCGTAAATCCAATAGGATCCTTTATGGTTGTCAAGAAAGTATTTGTAAGTCAAATAAGGAACAAGTGGATTTAGATGTTGTGTTGGTTCAAGAAATTTTTAACAGTATTGATTCGAACTTATCTGGTCGCTGTCGTCCAATCAAGATTTGTCTAACTTCAGATGCATATGTTTCATTGATTTTGAAAAGTTCTACTAAGATAAAATCTATTGACAAGTGGAAGAGAGTTTCTTTCTCCCGTGATAAGACTTTAATGGAGAGGGAGATATATAAAAATGTTAGAACTGAGCTGCAAGATCGACTTGACAAGGGAGAAGATAAAATATCATAATGGTGTTCCTGGTATTATCAATTCGGTAAACTAAATATGCCCAACAATTCCCAGTCACCCTTAATATTTATTATCAGAATGCCCGTGGTTTAGCAACAAAATCTCATACATTTTATTGTAATTCTAGTTGCCTTCATTATGATATGATGCTGATTTCTGAGACTTGGTTATCTAAATCTTCGGGCAGCTATGAATTTTTTCCTCCTTATTATAATGTTCTTAGATCTGACAGACTCTTTAATTCTGTAGGACGTTCAACTGGTGGTGGAGTACTACTTGCCTTACCCAATAAAATTACTTTTGAAGTGGTTGACAAGTCTGACTTCACTAATATAGTCCCACTGATTGACATTATTATTTGTAAATGTCTATTTGGTTCCACACCTTTATATGTTGTTGTTCTTTATATACCACCTAATGTTTCTTTGAATAATTTAGAGTTATTTTTTGAATTACTTGAATTGCATTTGTTGAATAAAGAGGTAATAATTATTGGGGACTTCAACCTTCCAAATGTTGAAAACATTTCACAAAATTCTTCTAGAGTTTCTTCATTTAAACTTTTTTGTGATACTTTGGGTTTATCTCAAAGGAATGGAGTTTTGAATGCAAACAATCACTTACTTGATTTTGTAATTGTCGATCCTAAATATGATATTTCTGTTTCTCATGATGATCATCCATTTGTTCCTGAGGATATACATCATCCTGCACTATCAATTGATATCAGTTTGACAGATATGTTTAAAAATACTACATTTCCGAGTGCAAATAATGAACGCTATAACTTTCGAAAAGCGAATTTTGAAACATTATACAATGATTTTACAGAAGCAGACTGGTCCTTTCTTGATGACTATTCTAATGTTAATGCGACACTCGAGGAATTTTATTCCAAACTGTATGAAATTTTTAACAGCTCTGTTCCCAAAGTTGTTTCTTCTAAAGTATCTTGTCCACCTTGGTTCACTTTGGAAATAAAGCAACAATTGAAAAAGAAAGATTACTACAGCGGTAAATAGAAATCTACTAAACATCAAAGATACTTTGCTGAATACAAAAGGTTACGTAGCTTTACTAAAATATTAATCACGTCTGCATATGGTGAATATATTAAGCATGTGGAAAATATCGTTCTAAATGACCTCAGAGAATTATTTTCTTTTCTCCGTTTGCGGCAGGGTACCTCAAGAATTCCAGGAAAATTATCTTTTCATGGTAATGAACTTGATAATCCTAAACAGATTGTAGATGCTTTTGCGGATGGATTTTCTGAAGTGTTCACTACATCGTCACATGTTTCTCAACAGCAATTACTTTATGACTTAGCGTCATTCTCAGTACAGCCAGTTTCTACTTCTGAATTGGTTGGAATTATGGCTACTTTTTAAAACAAAATGACTACAGGTGATGATCAAGTGCCTTGCTTTCTGGTACGTGATGCTAGGCATATCTTTGATTTGCCTTTGCGAAAAATTATTATTCAAACTTCAACCTTCCCTGATTTATGGAAACGTGCAAGAATAGTTCCTGTTTTTAAGAAGGGAGACGCTTGCCTAATTGACAATTACAGACCTATATCGATAATATCGAATTTTGCTAAAGTCTTTGAACAATATCTTTACAGTGTTATTTACAACAATATTAAGTCATACATTTCACCTAGTCAACGAGGCTTCATGACTGGTACATCCACTACTACCAATTTAGCTACATTTATGCAATATACTTGTGAGGTTTTGGACAATCATGGTCAAGTTGATGTAATTTACACAAATTTCTCTCGTGCTTTTGATACTATAAATCATAATATATTGTTATATAAACTTAATTCATTTGGATGTTCCCCTTCTTCTTCTTTTTAAATCTTATTTATCCAATAGGAGAAACTATGTTTGCTATAACGGTTATAGATCATATGAATATATTTCAACATCAGGTGTACCTCAGGGATCTAACTTAGGTCTTTTGCTGTTCGTAATTTTCATTAATGATATCATAAAGTTACTTACTTGTAATGCTTGTAATGTAATGCTTACTTGTAATGCTTGTAATGCTGATGATCTCAAAATATATTCAGCTATTACAGATCTGCCAGATAAAGCTCATCTTTAGGCTAATCTTGATGCAATTATAGAGTGGTCTGTCAGGAATGAATTGAAATTAAATGTGAACAAATGTGTAACTGTCACATACTCACGCAAAAAGAAAATATTATTTGCCTCATATTTAGTGAATAACATGCTACTTAAAAGAAATGAGAAGTTTAAAGACCTGGGAGTTACCTTTGATAAAAGTCTTACTTTTAATGAACACATTGAAAATATTTGTTCATTATCATTATCATTACTTCAATAATATTGACCTTTTGAAGTTATTATATCGAACCTTAGTTGTTAGCAAGTTGGAATATGCGTCAGTAATTTGGTTTCCTATATATGCCTCCCAACATCGATTGGTGGAACGCATACAACGTCGATTTTTGAAGTTTCTCTCATTCAAAATAGATAAAGAATATCCTATTCGAAACATTGATTATGACCTGTTGTTACACAGACATAAGATATTACCACTCTCAGTCCGAAGATCCACGCAAAGTGCTGTTTTCTTGTTTAAATTAATAAATGGTGTTATGGATTGCAGTGAACTGCTATCGAAAATAATGTTTCATGTACCACAGATATCATCACGTCATGTTGCTACTTTTTTCCGGAATACTCCAAGGACAAATTTACTCTTAAGAGTTCCATTGCATCATTCAGTACGTAGTGCAGAAGAAATCTATAGACATTTTTATTGGAGAGAAGTGGTAGTGCGTCGTCATCTGATATCTATATTTTACTTAATGTTCATACTCTGTATAGGTATGTTATATATGATTATGTCCTATTATTGGGGAAACCTGTTGGGCAATAAATAAATAAAATAAAATAAAAGAAAATAAAATTAGCTTTATTATATCTCATCTGTACGTGAATAGCCCAATATTGTAGTTTTCAATACAAATTCTCCAGAGTTGTACACCTTTCAATTAAATGTACCGTATAGTGCAGTTCATGTTCCTGCAAAAGCTCTATTCATATTATTCATCTAGAAATATTTAAAGTTTAACTATTCCTGATTTATTATAGACTGCGAACAAAGACACATGGTTTTGCTATTTTATCTATGTCGTATACAGGATGTCCCCGGTAAAACGAAACACCCTCAATATCTACGATACTAAATTTTTTTCTTAAAATCGCTGAAACACGTAAACTTTAGATCGATGGGGGACAACTTTTGGCAAAGAAATGATCGCTATATCTTCAACCCCCTAGCGGCAGGTGTTACAACCCTAAACTAAAAAATTACACTAGGGGTTGAGGGATACCTCATTTAAAAGCTTACGTAATTTGCATTTCAACGGTGTATTAATTTTTGAAATCCATCGATTCGTTTTCGAGAAATTAGCTTTTCAAGATAACTAAGGTACAAAAGAGAAACGACAATTTAGTTAGAAAACAGTTAATATTTATTTATTTGAGAAATTGTTGGAAATATCCCCCCTCCCAACTTCCATACAATTATACAAACCCACCTGTTTTTTTAACTAAATTGTCATTTCTGTTTTGTAGCTTAGGTATCTTGAATAGCTAATGCAGATGACGTAAGCTTTTAAATGAAGTATCACTCAACCCCTAGTGTAATTTAAGAATTTTAGGGTAGGCATCCATGCGGCTAGGGGGCTGTAGATGTGACGATCATTTCTTCGCCAAAAGTTGTCCCCCATCGATCTAAAGTTTACGTGTTTTAGCGATTTTAAGAAAAAAATTTAGATTCTTAGATATTGAGGGTGTTTCATTTTACCGGGGACAGCCTGTATATCTGTGGTTCATGTAATCAATACTATCGTTGTGTACAAAATTATTATTACTCACAATTTGGGTGTTAACAGAAAAAGTCTTGATGTTAACATGCGAAAGTTTTAAAATGGTAATGAATTTTTAAATTTGAATTCTTATATGAATGTGATTTTTTAAGTAAGCTAACTTTTATTCCGTTTTTATTAGAGATTTTATTATTGTACATCAAGTATATATCGTACATAAAAATATGAAATATCTACTACCTGTATGCATCGAATACTTAAAAATATAACCCATAAACCCACAACATAATACACAGCACACCAAAGCGTTCCCGATCGTATAAGTAGATAAAAAGCATAGTACAGTGCAGTGTAGAGAATCAAAAAATGCTATATAAGGGCTTTTAATTATGTACAAGTCTTATTTATTTGTTCGTTCTTTTTATACGCCTAACGATAATTTATGATTAACTTTACGCTGGAAAATTAATATTGCTATTGTTACTATTGAAAATGTGTTCTATAAACAAACATTAATAAAAATAAATTATAATCCTAAACACATCTTACATTTAATTACATTTGATAGACACAACCCTGCCGTAGATAATAAAACGGACCCCAAAAATAAAAGAAATTTGGTAAAGAAATACTAATTAAAAACGCAGTAATTTATCAATTAAAAGTAGTGATAGTTTGACACAAACTTGACAAAAAAAGAGCAACGGTTCCGATTAAATTGAAAATAAGTAGGGCAATAAAAAAATATTTGTACTTACCGGTTCATGTATTTCGGCGGCTGTGCGTATGAATTGGCGTTTGATATCGTCCCAAGAAATTTCCAGATTCTGTCCGTTTTACGAAAATAAATTTCTTCAAAAAACGTATTGTCTATGAATAAATGATAAAGGGAAATAAAAACAAAGACGACTGCTCCATAAAAGAAATGATGCACGACGATTAGAAACATTAAAAACAATTGGCTTTGAAATTCTTACAAACACAAATTAAAGCGGTGCGGTATTTCAATTTCCAAATCACTAAACAATTACGCCGAAATATTTCCACCAAATTCAGACGTAACACTAACCGATTGTCTGTCCGCACTACTAATAAATTCCATACGAATCGCCATAGTTGAACTTTAACCGGCAGTTTTTTCGTTTTAAAATGAGAAATTCTTCAAAACTTTACGGACCTATAAATACATAAACAGTGGATTTAAAGCGACAAATGCAAAGGCGTGTTCACATTATCAGAGCAGTAAATCAAAATATGTCCCAAAATTCCACAATAAATAATTTAATGTCACATTTAAAACCATTCCTTTGCATACGCGATGTGAATACCACTTTTTATATTAATTAATTTGTTACTTTAACTTTTCCTACTATGTGTTAATGGAATTTTAGAATTTTCAATAATTTCAAAATTGGCAACAATCACATTTTATTATTATAGAAATAAAAACATAATAAATAGTTTTTATTGAATCATATAATTGATGTAAATATACATAATACGTTAAAATTGTTTTAAAAACTATATTAATTACATTAACTCATTTACTAAATAGATTTAAAGTAAATGTCTTTTTTTATTTTGAAGACAAACAATTAAAAGTGTAAACTTTATGCGGGGTTTGTTTTAAAAGTCTGCAAGGAAAAGGCCTGAAAACCTAAATAATCGTCATTGAAGTCAGATACGGGTGGATTTATTGTGATATTAAATCCATAACACATTTACCTACAGAAAACCGTTTAGTAGCTTCCTATCACAGACACGTTCTGAGACTTATTATCAGTTAAGTATGCAACAAATACGCACTTCACACAGCATACTTTGCAGCGTTAGATTTCTTCATTTCCACTCACAACAGAAATAATATATAGGTAGGATTCCGATTTAAAATATTGAAGTTGCATTTTGTAATTAATGTTCTAGTTCTAGAAAATACCAATAATTCTCAGACGGATATTTTTCAGTGAATATCGAACAATCAAATAGAAAAAGTTTAATTAATTTCTCATCGAGTTTAAATAAGAAATTAATTAAATTCAAAGCAACATCCAGAAAACACTGACTTACTGGAAAAATAAAAGGAAAAAAAATAATAAAAGTTAATGATATTGATCAAAATCTGCAGGCTAGACATGTCTCTAAAAATAGTTCAACGGAAATATTTTTTGCCATTAGGTAATGCATGCAACTCGGACAATAATAGTAAAACCGATCGCTATATTTATTCATTTAAATTTTCCTGTTCATAAAAGTGGAAATTTTGCTAGAATTCTTAATTTCTAAAAATATATACAAAATGGATTTATGAGAAATATGTTCACAACGAGGGTTATTTTTCAATTCACGAAGAAAATTTTTGAAGGCCTTAATTCAGATAGCCTACTTGAAGAAACTATTTCTAAAGCTTTTGATCGTGTCGATCATTTGATTTTAATTACTAAATTGCGGTTTTAAAGGCTCTTAAACATGCATATTCGTATTGTACTTTTACGTCCAATAGAAGACATTGTGTAGGGTTAGGTATGACGCAATTGCATAAACGCCTACCTCATAGTAGAAATACGTAAAACAAGGTTTCCTTCATGGTAGTGCTTTCCTGATATAATTAATGAATTACCTAGACTTAAAATGCATTGTGTTTTTGGACGACACACGTGTCTACATTGTAGAAAACGTAGACACGTAGACAAAATGATATAAAGTTCATTTACTTACAATTTCACCAAAGAAATCACGTATTTCGCCTTCAAAAAAACCACATAATATATCAATTTGACATCATATCCTGACAAAAAATGGAGCTAAAATTATATTATAAAATATAATAGGAAGGGGCTGCATCAGATGATTTGTAGTAAGTTAATATTAAGTAGGCATTTGCATAATAGTAAGAAGGTTTATTTGATTCTAGTCAATTATCAAACATCTATATATAGCATCATCATTCCAATAAAATTATATTGAAACATAAAACGTACATTAAACACATCAAACGTTTTGATAATTACAGTTATTTTACATGTTATGTGACTCCACAAAATTAATAACCTGCAATATGACATGAAATAAATTAAGGTAGTTTACTGACGCCGGCGCCGCATTGCAGCGTTTTGCAATTCATTCAGATTCAATTCGTTGTAAGAAGTAACAAATGTATGTGACCATTAGTCAAATGGTCTGATCGATCACAATTCTGAGAAACTAGAGAAAAGAAAAGTTACATTTAATGACATAATTATATTTGGCAGTTCAGTTCAGTAACATCATCGCAATTTATTTTAAACTCTAACTGTTTTTATTACCTTTTCTGAAAGCAGTATTTTATTTAAGATAATATTATATTTTCCAACGTTACACAAGATTTGTTTAAAAAAAACTGCTCACTTTGAAGACGGAAATTTCATATTTAACAGTTTCCAAATAAAATAATGAAATTCCATGTGTTTTTTTTTTTTATTATTTATAAATAAATTTACATTTTATTCACTGTATTTTTGGTAGAGGTTATGAGCACTCCATCCAGACTAAAGGTGACGTAGCCCCTTTTTCGTTTTCCCCGCAATATCACCGCCTTCGTTTTCTCAGGCGCCATGGTCAGCTTGTGGTTCTCCATCCAGGAGCTGATTTTCTCCAAACATTTATTTTCATTTTCCATAAGCTTATGTTCGTTTTTTTTACACCTACTACCAGTGCAACACATTGTCATTTAAGAAAACAATAAAAACTGGCTGTCAGAGCAAAAGTCATTTAAATGTTCAATCTAATTTGTCAAACAGTTTTGTCGCTCCTGTATATAATTTCGCAGTAATTGAGAAATCAATTTCGTTTCCTTCAGTATCTAGTCATTTGTGACACTATACCCTTTATACCCCTTTATGATAACTTTTGAACGGCTGGAGCAATCGCTATGATAAAAAACTCGTCGATTTTTAATTTTTACGCACAAAATGTTGATGTTGTCAAAAATTCAATTCCACTTCCGGCGAAACCGGAAGCGATGTCAACTTTCTTATTTTAAATGGAACAGCCTGTATATTTTGACGTTTTAGGAAAGATATGTTCTTTAATTTGAAAATTAACAAGATAGGCAGCAATTAATTTTCAGCCATTTTCTTTACGTTTTCCTTAGTTAGCCATAAGGCAATGAACATTTTTAGTGTTAAATAACATGAAAACCCATTAAAAGATATTTACTAATTAATCAGCTACAAAACAAATAATAAACAAATAAAAGCAAATCTTTATTACGAACTTCTGGCCAATTTTGCTTAAAAAAAGTAACATATTACCGAAAAGTTATTGCTGCCTGTCTTGCTACTTTCCAGAAACGTCAAAATATGCAGGGTGTTCCATTTAAAATAAGTTGACATCATTTCCTGTTTCACCGGAAGCGGAATTGAATTTTCGACAACACCAGCATTTTGTACGTTAAAATTAAAAATCGACCTGTTTTTTCTCATAACGATACTTTAGAATTGCACTGTATATTGGCCAAGTACATACTTTGCTCGACGATTTAAAAACGATTTACCAAACTGATTATGCCGCATTGTCTGATTGAAACAGAATACGATCAATAATAGTAAAGCTTGAAAGTCGTATTACGCGTATCATATCGGTATTCATTCTGTGTATAACTAATAAATTCGTCAAGCACAAACAGAAGGCTTAAAATTGTTCATTAGAACATAATAGTCTGTCCATTTTGTGGTAGGTGAATAGCCCAATATTGTAGTTTTCAATACAAATCCTCCAGAGTTGTACCTTTCAAGTTAATGTACCATATAGTGCTTGTCATGTTCGTGCAAAAGCTCTATTCATATCATTTATCTAGATATATTTAAAGTTTAACTATTCGTGATTTATTGTAGAGTTTACGAACAAAAACATATGGTTTCGTATTTCATCTATGGTTCATATAATCAATACTATCGTTGTGTACAACATTATTAATACTTACAATTTGGGTGTTAACAGAAAAAGTCTGTATGTTAACATGCGAAAGCTGTAAAGTGGCAATGTCAATGTATTGAGACAAATAGTTACATATCTACAGGGAGGTGCATAAAAAACGGACAGAGCTGTAGTATCGTTATTAGTCATCCGATTTTCAAAATTCAAAAACCTCATTGAATTGTTCAAAGCCTGCTATAACCTGACAGTAAATAATATGTTTTATTTTGAAGTGCCCCTGAGCAACGATTGTCAACTTTTTTTTTAATTATCCCAATTATCGTTGGCTGTAAATTGGCATTTCTTACCTTAACCAACATAAGTTGTACCAGAAAAACAGCATACGAAAAAGGAAAAATGATTGGAAGAAGAGTGTACACAAGAAACGGAAAAGAGGAATAGACCAAGACTGATATCAATGCAGACACAGAAAAAAGAAGATAAGGAACCGTGCAGTGAACAAAGAAGAAATACTAAAAAGGTATGCAGACAAAAAAGAGAGCATAATAAAAGGAAAGTCGAGGAAATAGAAGAATACTACAACAGGAAAGAGAAAATTTTACAGGAAAGTTAAAAAAAGAAAGCAAAGAAAGGACTACATTTATCAAAGACCACTAGGGAAAGATGCAGAAATTAAAGGAAGATTGAAGAAATACTTACAAGAGATGCTAAATGACGACGAACAAAATGAGATGGATGAAAACTAACAAGGAGAAGAAGATGTAGAGCCAACAGTAGACGTCCAGAGAAAAACGGACTAACATCGGAGAATATTAAACTTGCAGGAGAAGAAATGAAAAATATAATACGGAAAAGTGCAACATCGTCCCGATTTTAAAGAAGGGAGACGCAATAGATTGCAATAACTACAGAGGGCTTTCGTTCGTGGATGTTGTATATAACATAATGGCAACTCTTATAAAAAGGAGGATGGAGGTAATAGTTGCCTCAGAAATCGGAGAATACCAAGGAGAATTTAGAAAAGGAAGAGATACCACGGACCAAATATTCACGGCGAAAGAAATAGCAACAACGTGTTATGAGTACAAAATTCCACTTCTAATACTGTTCGTCGATTTCAGAAAAGCGTATGACTCTGTAAACCAATCCCGGATGCTCCAAGTACTGAAGGAATTTAAGATACCAGCCAAATTAATCCGATTGTGCAAAAAACATTCCAATAAATCCAACAAAATTGATATCATGTACCAGCTTGCTTTACATGATGAGCTTTTTATTTGGAGATAAAATAAAATTAAAAATTGTACGTATCAACTGCTTTTGATTCCATCTAGTGCCAAAACGGTTCATTTGCGGACATGAGTTTATTGACAAAAATTGCTTGTTTTAGCGTCTTTTATACACCTAAAGTTTGTCGGTCTAATTTTGGGACACCTGTATACACGGGAACATTCTACAATAGCTAACTTTTTTATTTAAAGAGATACAAAATTAGTTAAATGGACAAAATCTAAGTACCTTGCAATGCGCATTTCGCGCAATAAATTATAAAACAAAAGAACATCGCGTTGCTAAGATACAAGCATAACGATTATTTT